>CM057348.1:42971440-43176950 GCA_030015575.1 Agapanthus africanus
AGGTCGAGGCAAGCACAACAAATTTGTTGATGGGACAATGTCAATAGGAGCTCAATGCTATTTGGAAAAATAATAATTCAAAGACATAGTGGAGTTTCCGATTGGTGGCATGGACTAGTTTGATGTATGTAGATGGTTTGATTTATGAAAAAATGGGGAGACAACATGCATGTATGCATATAGGTAACATCTGCCAATATGCCATATCCAGACCGCAATCTATTTTTGACTATTAGCTAATATGAAAATATCGGCCCGCGTATATGACATAATCAAAGTTGTTAAATCTTGATACGGTTTGTGTTTCGTTTTTTTATTTATCAGTTCTATCAATGTTGCGTATAACGCTTTATGATATCAGTATCCTACATTTATAGTTTTAATTGTTGATTGTTATAGATGAATACCATTGCAATAATAGTTTTTGGTTGATAAATACTATTGCAATGTAGGATTATCAGTTCTATCAATCTTGATCTCAATGGCTTAAAATCATGTTACACATACAACACGAATGCACAATAAACGCATAATTAGAGAGCGACTCGAGATATTCAGGTTAAAACCAATATATGATACTCGATGATAATATGAAACATTCATATTCCCATCGATACTCATATATGAAACTAAAAGCGCCACTTAGTCCCCTTCTATCGGTTAACATACGTGCGATACTCGTCGTGACCTAGAACTATACGAAGGTTGTTAAATATCGGACAGTATAGCTCGATACTAACAACCGTCGTATAGTCTACGCGACGAGAAAATTCAATCATATGGTAACCCATAGATTTGTCCCGTGTGGACAAGTTAAGAATGTATAAAGCAAACGCCTTCATTCACTTGTGTTTTCATCCGTTTCGAGATATTTCGTCGGTACCTTTCCGCTGGTTCTCCGTGTACAAAGATAGATTAGATGTTCATTTCAACGTTGTTTCACAGCTTTGAAATGATTATCTATTCTATTACAGTGTACTCGGAGAACAGCGGGGAGGTGCTGCCGAAATTTACTCGAAACGGTTGAAAGCACAAGTGATGGGCGTTCGCTCTATACATTCTTAATGGGATAGAAGCCTACCCCCGACAGCCGGAACACACACATACAACAAGAATACACAACAAACGCATAATTAGAGAGCGATTCGAGATGTTCGGGTTAAAACCAATATATGATACTCGATGATAATATGAAACATTCATATTCCCATCGATACTCATATATGAAACTAAAAAGCGCCACTTAGTCCCCGTCTATCGGTTAACATACGTGCGATGCTCATCGTGACCTAGAACTATACGAAGGTTGTTAAATATCGGACAGTATAGCTCGATACTAACAACCGTCGTATAGTCTACGCGACAAGAAAATTCAATCGTATGGTAACCCATAGATTTGTCCCGTGTGGACAAGTTAAGAATGTATAAAGCAAACGCCTTCATTCACTTGTCTTTCATCCGTTTCGAGATATTTCGTCGGTACCTTTCCACTGGTTCTCCATGTACAAAGATAGATTAGATGTTCATTTCAACGTTGTTTCACAGCTTTGAAATGATTATCCATTCTATTACAGTGTACTCGGAGAACAGCGGGGAAGTGCTGCCGAAATTTACTCGAAACGGTTGAAAGCACAAGTGATGGACGTTCGCTCTATACATTCTTAATGGGATAGAAGCCTACCCCCGACAGCCGGAACACACACATACAACAAGAATACACAACAAACGCATAATTAGAGAGCGATTCGAGATGTTCGGGTTAAAACCAATATATGATACTTGATGATAATATGAAACCTTCATATTCCCATCGATACTCATATATGAAACTAAAAGCGCCACTTAGTCCCCGTCTATCGGTTAACATACGTGCGATACTCGTCGTGATCTAGAACTATACGAAGGTAGCTAAATATCGGACAGTATAGCTCGATACTAACAACCGTTGTATAGTCTACGCGACGAGAAAATTCAATCGTATGGTAACCCATAGATTTGTTCCGTGTGAACAAGTTAAGAATGTATAAAGCAAACGCCTTCATTCACTTGTGTTTTCATCCGTTTCGAGATATTTCGTCGGTACCTTTCCGCTGGTTCTCCGTGTACAAAGATAGATTAGATGTTCATTTCAACGTTGTTTCACAGCTTTGAAATGATTATCTATTCTATTACAGTGTACTCGGAGAACAGCGGGGAGGTGCTGCCGAAATTTACTCGAAACGGTTAAAAGCACAAGTGATGGGTGTTCGCTCTATACATTCTTAATGGGATAGAAGCCTACCCCCGACAGCCGGAACACATACATACTGTCAATGTTTGATTGTCTAGTTGTTGGTGATACGTCCACATCTGGGACAAAGACCACCCCCGCTCCTCCAGGTATGTTTATATATCATATAGTGTATGTATATTGATTTAGAATGCTATATCATAAATACACACATTCCTTTTGCTCTTACTTAGCAATTTTTATTATTGTCTAGCTGTAGGTGGTGACACCACCGCACCTGCGGGTATGTTTATATATCCTATAGTGCATGCATATTGATTTAGAACGTTATATTATTGATCTATACATTCTTTTTGCAATTACTTATATAATCTATTTTTAATTGTCTAATTATAGGTGGTGCGTCCACACCATCCACAGGGGCCACTCCTGCCGCTTCCATACCCTCCGCATCGTCTGCAGGTTAGTATGAATAAATTTAAAATATTTATTCATTTTACATATGCTCTATAGAATAAATATGAACTTCATGGAAATTTAGCGTCGATGTTTATTTTATAGTTGGAGGGGATGCGTCCGGGTCCGGGACCCCGGTTGTTCCTCACCGGAGGAACTATCGTCCCGCTCGTGCTGCTGCTCGGGCCCAGGCTCATGCGCTAGTCACCGGAGGTATATATCACACTTGAATTTTTGTTTAACCTTGATTTCTTAATACAACTTTGTCTTATTATTGATTGTCTTGATATTTCGTGCAGACGCAGGGCCTCCCCATCCCCAGAGGGGGACTCGAGGCCCAAATCAGTCCCATAGGCTGAGGCCTGATAGAGCTAGGGGGGAGGCAGCATTCCCCCTTTTTTTTACCCTTGACTATCGCTATACCGGTCCTCATGTCGAGAGGTTCGGCCGGTATTTGGGGGACGAGAGCCGGATCGTGAAGAACTATCCACTTCACGTTGAGTGGGGCGAGCAGCACCAGCGCTCATTCGCCCTCTTCTTTGATCAGGCTCGGGTATGTATTAATATATATTTTCATTTGATCTATCCAATATATTTATTATTAACACTTGCAATCTAATAACAATGTTTTTTTTGTATTTTTAGTTGGATTACGATTTTCAGCCTGTAGCCGACCCTGATCACCCGGGGAGGGTGCTCGACCTTCATGCTCTGTACAATGGCCTGATGAAGAACATGCAGGCCAAGGTCCGATACAACAGGAATGAGCTGAAGGCCGACTGCTACTCCCTGTGGATGGCGACCCCCGAGGCAGAGAGAGCGGCCCTCCTATCTACTCCGGCGTTTGCGAGAGTCGACGTAGAGACATGGGATCTATTGTGCGCTTATTTCGACTCCCAACGCAAACAGGTATGTATTTTAAATTTAATTTATTATTTATGATATAATTTATTTCTTTGTGTTTCTTAATTAGAAAACTAAATGTTAATGCGTTGTGCAGAAACAGGCCGCTCAGAATACGGAGAATAGGAAGTCGGCGAAGAGGGGTCGCCCCACTTACACAGGTGACTCGAGGAACATTACTCGAGCCATGGAGTTATCGGTAAATTAAGAGTTATTCTCTAATATTCTGCAATATTAAGAGTTATTCTCTAATATTTCTAATATTAAGAGTTACTTTCTAATATTGCAGACATCTCGGACCGTGGCGTCAGGTGGTACACCGAGCGTGCTGTCCGCATATCTTGCCGTCCACGGCACCTCGACAGATCCCGCCACGAGCGAGCTTCGATATCCCGACGTCGCTACCCAGGAGTACTGCGTAAGTGTTAATATTTTTTCTACCCAAATTTGAAATTTTAGTTTTGGAAGGTTCAAGTTTAAATTTTATACTTATACTTTACTGTTTAATGTGGGTGTAGGAGCGGGTGGTTGAGCAGGCCCAGGCCTCGGGGATCGATTTTACCGGACAGAACGATCCGAGGCTGCTGAACCAAGTTCTGGACGCCGCACACGGAGGGCACCACGGAGGTTGGGAGAGAGGCCGGGGATTGGGCCCTAGCAGGGCCCATATGAGGTTGGACTCCACCCCGGCGGTTACTTCCTCCGTCTCCAGTGACCGACATGTCCATCAGGAACTGGATAGCTTGAGAGCCACCGTTCAGGTGTTGAAGGAGATGCTGGTATGTATACTACTTTATAGTAAAATATCATTTCATATTATATACATATCAACATATCCATAATTAGTATGTAGCTTGAGCTTATTTGGTTTTAGACTTAAGTTTGATTAATCATACATACATATGTAATTAAAATAAACAACGCTTTTCCAAACTAGATATCCAAATAGGGTTTCGAAATAACTTAATAATGATACGAATTCGAATAATACACAGTTCTTACACGCTTCTTACACACGTTATGTCCAGACGCGATAGGGTAGATCGGCCGAGCCTCCACATGCATCTCCTTCGGCTGCGGCTCCGCAAGCCACTACATCGGCTGCGGTTCCGCAGACAGCTCCTGTAGCTCCACCGCCCACTCAGACTCCCGCAGCCGCGGCTCCACAAGCGACTACCTCGACGGCGGCTGCGCAGACCACATCGCCAGCTCCACATGCCGCTCAGACTCCCGCTCGTGATGAATTGCAGAGTTTATTGACCGAGGAGCAGGCGCGCGTTATTCTATCGTTATTCAGAGGTGGAGCTGGACCGAGCTAGGGTAGATTTTTGGTTCTTATTTTTTGAAACATGTATTTATTTATATCATACACATTGTACTATATTTTGAAACGATATTGATATTGGTTTGTATTTATATCATATTCAGTTTTTGGGTTTCTTTTGTATATTATATATATGCGTGAGATGTGATTATGAATACTGCAATATATGATTTGATTGATGTATATATTATTGTGCACAGGGCGGGAAAAAATCAAGCAGCCCATTTTTAAAAAAAAAATACAGACAATATGTACCTACGGATTAATCCGTAGGTATATATGTTGCCCTTACGGATATAACCGTAGGGGCAAAATATCAGCAGTAACTGATATTTCCCCCCTGATCTCAGTGCCAGGGGGTTGGGAATGCCCCTACGGACATATCCGTAGGGGCCACTGTTCTCCCCTACGGCGTTATTCGTAGGGGTCAAATATCAGGAATCCTGATATTTTGCCCTTATGGAAAGGTACCTACGCATATATCCGTAGGGGGTAGTACATGGACCTACGGATATATCCGTAGGTACAAGTAATATAAAAAAAACCCGTAAATAATATAAAATCTTATACCCTACGGCTTAATCCGTAGGGGCAACAGGACCTACACATAAATCCGTAGGGGCAAGAATTTGCCCGTAGGGGCAAGTTCAGGGCTTCAACTTTCACCTGCGGCCTTTGCACCTACGGGGTATTTTTTCGCCCTACGCATAAATCCGTAGGGGCAGTGGGTTGCCCCTACGGATAAATCCGTAGGGGCAACCCTTATTTGTAGTAGTGGTAGGGTCTAGATAGTCTATAAGCACATCCTTGAAAGTCCGTAGTCGAGAGAGTATCGAGACTGGACATCAATACTCCAGTTTAGACTAGTATATACGTTTCTTGATCTTGACCGGAGCAATGGTTGATCTCATGGTCATTAGTGTTTGACACCAAAGATTGTATACAGATACTCATTATACGAATGAGTTTCACTGGACGGTCTCACCTGAAAACTCCTAAATTGTATTGTACCTATCGTTAGATAGCAGTTCTCATGTGACATGAGTACAGGGTGGTCTGTAAACCTAAGATCGTCCTAGCGTCTTGTGCGTGTTCCCACTGTACTTTAATTAATACCTTATCGCGGTTTTAAAGAGTCCTGCAAACAGATTTTGGTTGGGAACAGTCCTGAAGCACATGGAGGCAGCGAGCGATCGAAGGGATTTCGTCTCTTCCAGTATAAGGAGTCGAGGTCATACTGTGCCAGATCAACTATAATCATAAGTCCTTGGTCAAGATAATTGAGATTTACTGATAAGTGTTATCAATAGTTTCTCGGGTGGTTATGAGTTCATGATCGACAAGACTTATCTGGTTATTGATGTTGGGTTACTTAGTACGACAGCAAGGTTTCGGGAGGTATCGTCCATACCATTTTTTAAAAATTTGTCATGCAACTTAACCCTAAGCCTAGAATCTTAACTTGAAAATTAGACAATACGATATATAAACAACTTTACAACTAAGTAAATATGGAATACAACCTTTGTAGACCGGTCCTTCACTTCAAATGCTCCATGTAGAAGTCTCTTCGCTCCAAGTAGTGGTGATCCGGACTCTCCGTAGGCTCCACTATTCGAAATGAACGAACTTTCTCAATGATTTTCGAGGCCGAAAATGATCTACTTTGAGAAGACACCAACTCAAGCTAGCTCTTCACTAATTAGGGATTAGTGAAGCTAACGCCCTAAACTAAATGGCTAATCTAGTAGAGAATGATGAAGTACGAATTTTGCTCACTTTAGAATTCTTTTTCTCACTCTATTTCTTTTTCTCACCAAAACTTAGAGAGCTTTCTCTTGTTAAGGATGAAGATGAAGAGAATAATAGATGAGAGAGTTAATGGCAATCATGGGTGAGAAATATCTCATATAACCCTTGTAGAGACATAACCATGGATAAAAATTAATATTAAGTTAATAAATATCTAATGTAAGACAAATTTAGCAGGCTAAGTCAATAGTTTTCACAAGCTTCCAAAGCTTGCAACCATGCTTAATTCCCACCAATTTAAATTTGCATTAAATAAATAAAACCCTAATAATCTAATGGCATGGTATAAGTCTCATACATCCATGTAGTGTGTATCATCAAGCATAACACAAAAAAGAAAACACAAATAATATATATCACATATATATTAAGTGCGCACATGTGAGAAAAGAAAAGTATAAGTGAGCAAATATTAGTTAATGTAAATTAGCATATCAAATATACAATTATACATTAAATTATCAAATCAACATTTGATTTAATAATCCGGCTATATCATATATAACCGACTAATATAATATGTATCATTTTATCGAATCAACACTTGATTCAATAACCCGGCTATATATCACATATAACCGACCGATATCACATATCGCGAGAATATAATACGGTATTACATACTCGTATTATTCTCGGTCCCGCACATATCATATATGTGCTCATACTTCGTTTTGCCTGAGCTAGTAAACCTCTGTGTAGGACTCTAAAGACTCGTTAATACGCCGGCAGTAGGTGATGATCACATCAAGCACCCACAAGCTATCAGTGGTACTAGCTAGACGTAACGGCTACCCAGGTATTGAGCGATCAGAAGATCAATAAGCAAGCCTGCTCATACTCCGGTAAAACCTGTCAGTAACACTACCGCATAGTCCAGTCTTTTCGTCTGATATGTCGCATATCCAATCTAAGGGTGATAAACGTCAGACCCCAGTAATCGATAAATCGTGCCGATGTGAGGCTCATAACGGGTCGAGAAACTACTGATAACACTTACCAGTAGATCTCCATATCAGCCCTAGCCAGGGACTTCCTGTTATAGCCAATCGAGCACAGCGCAATATCAACCCCCAATACTGGGAGAGACAAAACCCCTCCTATCGCTCATTGCTTCCATGAGATTCGGGACTGTACCCAAAAGCCACCGTTTTGCACGTTTTCTTGAACGTGGTAAGGTGGAAATCAAAGCACGGTAGGAATCACACAAGACTCTATGACGATCTCGGGTCTACAGACTAATCTGTACTAGTGTCACCAGAGAACTGCTATCTGACGATGGGTATAATACCAACTAGGAGTTCTCGGCGAGTCCGTTCAGTGTACTCAGTTTCCACTGAGCACCCGTATACAATCTTTGATGTCAAACACGAATGGATATGGGATCATCTATCGCCCATCATATGGGTCAAGAAGCGTATACGCTAGTCTATTCTGGAATATCGATGCCCTGTCTCGATACATTCTCGACTAGGAACAATTAAAGGGTGTACTTGTGGACTACCCTGGCCCCACTAGTATGATCTCCATCGTAGTCCTAGTAGTCAAGTACACATCCTAAGAGCTTTATCAACATGTGAGAGCAAGACAGTATCGCAATACAAATCTACATGTTAAGACAAAGAGCAATCAACTAGCATACTATCATGTCGAGCAAGAAAGTCCTCTCTATATATATCCAAGCATCCACTATAATATACATCATATGTACAATAATGGCCTTTAGGGCATATACATAACTAACAATCTCCCACTTGCACTAAGGCCAGTTGTTGTAGTATTTCATACCCAATATCTCGAAGAGCCTTTCAAATTGTATCTGGGATATGGCCTTCGTGAGTGGATCCGCTGTGTTGTTCTTCGTGTCAACTCTCCTGAGTTCGATCTCCCGACGATCAACTATCTCCTGGATCAGGTGATACCATCTCAGAATATGCCTGGATCTCTGATGGGACTTGGGTTCCTTGGCCAAAGCCACAGCTCCATTGTTATCACAATACAAAGGTATTGAATGCTCGATGGATGGAATCACACCAAGTTCGTTTATGAATTTCTTCATCCAGACAGCCTCTTTGGCAGTATCGTTGGCAGCGATGTATTCAGCCTTTATCGTCGAGTCTGCCACGGTTTCCTGTTTGGAACTTTTCTAACAAACCGCCCCTCCATTAAGGGTAAAGAAAAATCCCGAGACTGACTTAGAGTCGTCCTTATCACTCTGGAAGCTCGAATCGGTAAAAGACTCCACTTGGAGTTCTCCGTTACCATACATCAAGAACATCTCTTTAGTCTTTCTCAAGTACTTGAAAATGTTCTTCACAGCTGTCCAGTGACTCTCTCCTGGATCTGATTGATATCTACTCACCACACTTAGTGAGTATGCTATATCGGGTCTGGTACATAGTATCGCGCACATGATAGAGCCTACTGCCGAAGCATAGGATATCCCTTGCATGCGAGCTCTCTCCAAATCAGTCTTGGGAGACATCGCTTTGGAGAGAGTGAGTCCTGTGATCGTGGGTAAATTCCAACGTTTGGATTCTTCCATACTAAACCTCTTTAGTATGGTGTCAATATATCTGGATTGGGACAATCTCAGTATCCGTTTAGATCTATCTCTATAGATCTTAATCCCCAAGATGTAGGAGGCATCACCTTGATCTTTCATTGAGAATCTATGTGATAAGAAGAGCTTGACCGAGTGCAGCATAGGAACATCATTTCCTATCAAAAGTATGTCATCCACGTAGAATACAAGGAAGACAATCTTACTCTCTGCTACCTTCTTGTATATACAAGTTCATCTGCGTTTTTGATGAAGTCAAACTCTTTCACTACGACATCAAAACAGATGTTCCAACTCTGCGATGCCTGCTTCAACCTGTAGATTGATTTAAGCAGCTTGCACACCTTTCCGCTGCTCCCACTGTCTACGAAGCCCTCTGGCTCAGTCATATACACACACTCTTCTAAATCACCATTTAGAAAGGCGGTCTTAACATCCATTTGCTAGATTTCGTAGTCATGGTATGCAGCGATGGCAAGTAGGACCCGGATGGACTTAAGCATAGCTAGTGGAGAAAAGTTTTCATCATAATCCACACCTTGTCGTTGACGAAAATCTTTTGCAACAAGTCTAGTTTTGAAAGTCTCAACTTTCCATCTATACCAAGTTTCTTCTTAAAGATACATTTGCTCCCAATGGGTTTTACCCCTTCGGGAGCAACTTCCAAAGTCCAGACTTTGTTGGTGTACATGGATTCCATCTCAGGTCGCATTGCATCCAGCCATTTCACAGAGTCCCCACTCGTGATGGCTTGCTCGAAACTAGTTGGGTCATTATCTTCCATGATGCAATCCTCGCTCCCACCATCAATGAGAAAACCGCAGTATCTCTCAGGTGGATGAGGAACCCTACTAGATCGGCTGAGAGACTGAGGTTCGTTGGGAACTATCGAATTCTCCGGTTCCACTAAATCTTCAGTTGTAGTTTGTGTAGCTGGAACTTCTTCCAGTTCTACCTTTGACACTAATTTCTTTGACAAGAAATTCCTTTTCTAAAAAGGTAGTAGGTTGAGCAACAAATACCTTTTGTTCCTCACCGTGGTAGAAAAAATATCTATATGAATTCTTTGGATATCCTACAAACTTGCAAAGAACTGATCGTGTCTCGAGTTTGTCCGGATTTTGTCTTTTGATACAGGCCGGACAAACCCATATCTTAACTCATTTAAGATACGGTCTCTTCCCACTCCATATCTCATATGGTATGGTAGGTATAGATTTAGATGGAACTTGATTCAATAGGTATGCTGTTGTCTCAAGCGCGTAACCCCAAAAGGAAATAGGAAACTCAGTAGTGCTCATCATAGAGCGCACCATATCTAATAGGGTGCGATTTCTTCATTCCGATACACCATTGTGCTGTGGTGTATACGGAGGAGTAAGCTGAGAGAGAATCCCATTCTCTTTTAAATAGTCCAGGAACTCATTGCTCAAGTATTCTCCTCCACGATCAGATCGAAAGATTTTAATACTTTTACCCGTTTGGTTCTCGACTTCGTGCTTATATTCTTTGAATTTCACAAAAGCTTCAGACTTTTGTTTCAACAGGAACACATGCCCGTATCTTGAGAGATCGTCAGTGAATGTAATGAAGTACGAGGAACCATCCCTGGCATGTGTAGGCATGAGACCGCATACATCACTATGTATCAGTCCCAAGAGTTCCGTAACTCTTTCTCCGTGTCCAGTAAACGGAGTTTTGGTCATCTTGTCTTTGAGACATGACTGGCAAGTGTCATAAGATGAAAATTCGAACGGATTAAAATATCCATTCTAATATAACTTAGCTAGTCATGTCACATTGATATGACCTAGTCTACAATACCACAAGAAGGATTCGTTCATTTCTGAACTCTTCCTCTTGTGTGTGTTTTGTATGTTAAGAACTGTGGTTTGATTTAGAACGTATATGCCATTATTTAACGAGCCTGATGCAATCAACTTTTGATTCAGGAAGATGTTCATAATATTATCCTGTACTACAAAATTATATCCTTCTTTACTTAATAAAGAAACTGATATAAGATTGCATATCAGGTTCGGTATGTAATAGCATTCGTTCAGAATCAATGTATTACCATTTGGTAATATAAGGTGATATTCGCCAACTGTTTTGGCTGCAACATTTGCACCATTCGCTACTCTTACGGAATGGTCATCCATTCCCAGTTCTTTATCTTTCCTTAGCCCATGCAATATATTACATATGTGGGATTCTGATCCGGTATCTAATACCCAGGACGTAGAGTGAACTGAGAAATGGTTCTCGGTAACTAACACACCCGAAGAAGATACATCAACATGCTTATTCTTCGTTTGAGCGGCATGGGAATCCGGATATTCCCCTATTTCCTGCTCAGTCTTATAACAGTTATAAGAAAGAACGGAACCAGCGTTCGCCTGCACAGTATAACAAGCGGGTTCAGTCAATACATCCATATTATTATCTTGATTAAGGCCTGACATGGTTGCTACCTGGAGAGAGAGAGAAGAAAACAATTTAGCGTATGCTCTTGCAAGATTAGATTGGTTATTATCTTATTTAATCAGGATGGCTCCCAAAGTTTTTATCAAATTTTCCTTCAAACCCTAAAAGGTAAGACTAACCGGGATTAATTACACATTACAAGTTTGCCAATCTTTCAGCCAGGCCAGTGTTGGTATTTTGAGGGAGGTTCCCCGTGCTTTCGCACGGACTTAATTAAAATAAATCTCGTTTTCCCAAGAGCATAACCCCGTTAACACCTTTCTAGACACCTACTTGATTGGTTAATTGTGATATGTAAAACTCTCCCAGAAGTAACTCTTACTCGCAGTGGGTATCGGGATCCAACTATCTCATAGAAGGTATGCAATCTCATTGCAAATTTCAACACTTGAAATTCCCGACAATACTTTTACCCCAAGCGATCTATGATCTTGACAAGGTCAACAAACTATAAATCGCAAGTCAAGTTCAACCCATACATTTCATAATTGAATTAAACCCACCCGCATGACCCTTGACAAGGTCAACAAGGCCGTACGACTATCCTAATCCAATCGCATCTCATGCTTTAGCAGATAAGTACTAATTAGCTACCGTACACTATGCCTTGACAATGTCAACAAATGTAGTACGAATACTGAATAGTCCTTATCTGAAATGACGGAGGACTTCAACAAGTTTTTAAGAAAATATTTTACGTAATGAACTTGATATCGTTGTAGAAACAAGTGATTTTAAAAAGGAGTGTTTTTGAGGCTTTTACTAGTTTCGCTAAAGAGGTCATTCCCGGTGAAGGGATCTCGGCTCTTTCCTTATCGAATAAGGTGCAGGATATTTCACAAATACCACTATACAAAGTAAGAACTATACAAGCTAATCAACAACAAAACCGAGTGAGTTGTAGTATCTGCTAGTTTCTCTAAAGAGGTCACTCTCGGTGAAGGGATCTCGGCTCTTTCCTTATCGAATAAGGTGTTGGATATTCTACAAGGAATACCGACATGCAAAGCAAAAACTAGAGCTATTTTTTTTGAAAATTTGATTCTACAACATCTTTTAGATTTCTTTTCTTTCATTAATTTCATTAATGACATCCCATCATTTATGCTTCCTAAGTATCATAGAAGAAACGAAAATACAATGTACGCTTATGCCATCCGCATTAGCCACAGTGTCCCGTTATGCACCGTTAGGTTACTTAACTAATGGCATAGCGGGACGGGACTAGCGCGGATGTAAAATATAAGCAACGTTTATTATATATCATATATAATAATAATAAAGTATTCGTCTCAAACATATAAAGTTATCACATCACAGAATATCAGTAGTAGAAGATAACATATGAAATATTGGATATATTAGGAATTCCGTGTTTTAAATTAAGCCAGTATAAAATACGGATTCCACAGTCGCAATGAATAGCCAAACCCACATCTCTAGACCCTTATGAGAGCGGCAAGCAACCCTACCAATTCTAGAGTTAGGAGACCCGGACTCGACTCCTCGAGATGGTCTCCCACTGGACTCTAGAACCCGGTTACTTGTGCTCTTTACCTTGGGTCTATCCTAATACGGAAAAGTAAATAATATACAACAATGGTGACATCATCCCCATCCCGGAAGTGCTCCAATAAAAGAATATTACATACAATAAATTTTACATGAATGAAATCTCATCTCACATAAACCCCCGGCTATTCAAAACACGACGATCTAATATAACATATCACAGTAACGCATATCATCACATGTCATCAACGTAAGTAAATATGCGTATCCCAATTGTCGTTAACATATAGTAACGAAACCGGCGATACACCACATATTACACTTACGGTCGCAGAAAAGACAATGTCAAACTACAACATTTGGAATCCACAATCACCTTAGCATCATAAACCCGAAATATCACATACCTTGGATTTCATGCCTAACAATATGAATTCCAAATATTGTATCACATTTTAGAAAAAGCTAGGCGATGTTAAACATTCCGATCGAATCAACAAATACCCAAAATTTCCCAAAGAGCTCAACACTTGAGCATAGTTTAAAAATACTCAGTACATGCCATAGTATCTATGGACCAGCCGTAGAAGGGTCAACCCTTGCCTCACCTATGGCGCCGCAGAGCTACCGCAAACCCTAGGAATTGGCGGCGGTTCTTACGGTCATAGAATCGAGTTAGGGTTTCATTCTTCTAGAGGGTCTATCGAATTACTTGCATGGTTTTCGAATGTTATTTAACTTGGAAAAAATCCAAGTCTTGGAAAATTTTTCGTCGAGGGAAAAATTGGGTTATTGATATCCGTTCGAACTTTTTAACGCCGTCTAAATAACCCGAAAAGATATTCGAATTATGACTACGAAACACTCTGAATTGCCTTTATAGAAAATTAACATCTCATGAAATTTTAGAAAAAACAAGCAACACCTGAAACACCAAAACCCAGAGACTGGAACACCACAAAAATTTGAAGCCTAAAACCCACCAAAAAACCGGTGAGCTCGGAATTTCTAGGCTTGTGGCCGGCCAAAAACGGGTGGTTTTGCTTCAAATTTCTATGGTGTTCATATTATATTACATACAATATTCTGCAGTTGCTAAATTTTTTTTATAGCCCATTTAAAAATCGACAGAAACTTGATTTCAATGTTTCAAGTTACGGAGTAGTTTCGGTTTCGTAATCTAACAAATATCGTCTAATTCTCTACCTTGGATCTGATACCACTGTTGGGTTACTTAGCACGACAGCAAGGTTTCGGAAGGTATCGTCCATGCCATATTTTAAAAATTTGCCTTGCTACTTAACCCTAACCCTAAAATCTTAACTTGAGAATTAGACAATATAATATGTAAACAACTTTATAACTAAGTGAATATGGAATACAACCTTTGTAGACCGGTCCTTCACTTCAAATGCTCCGTATAGAAGTCCCTTCGCTCCAAGTAGTGGTGATCCGGACTCTCCGTAGGCTCCACTAGTCGAAATGAACGAGCTTTTTCAATGATTTTCGAGGCCGAAGATGATCTACTTTGATGAGACACCAACTCAAACTATCTCTTCACTAATTAGGGATTAGTGAAGCTAACACCCTAAACTAAATAGCTAATCTAGTAGAGAATGATGGAGTAGGAATATTGCTCACTTTAAAATTCTTTTTCTCACTCTATTTCTTTTTCTTACCAAAACTTAGAGAGCTTTCTCTTGTTGAGGATGAAGATGAAGAAAATAATGGATGAGAGAGTGAATGGCAACCATGAGTGAGAAATATCTCATATAACCCTTATAGAGATATAACCATGGCTAAAGATTAAAATTAGGTTAATAAATATCTAATGCAAGACAAATTTAGTGGACTAAGTCAATGGTTTCCACAAGCTTCCAAAGCTTGCAACCATGCTTAATTCCTACCAATTTAAATTTGCATTAAATAAATAAAACCCTAATAATCTAATGGCATGGTATAAGTCTCATACATCCATGTAGTGTGTATCATCAAGCATGACACAAAAAAGAAAACACAAATAATATATATCACATATATATTAAGTGTGCACATATGAGAAAAGAAAAGTATAAGTGAGAAAATATTAGTTAATGTAAATTAGCATATCAAATATACAATTATATATTAAATTATCAAATCAACATTTTATTTAATAATCCGGCTATATCATATATAACCGACTAATATAATATGTATCATCTTATCGAATCAACACTTGATTCGATAATCCGGCTATATCACATATAACTGACCGATATCACATATCGCGAGAATATAATACAGTATCACATACTCGTATTATTCTCGGTCCCGCACATATCACATATGTGCTCTTACTTCGTTTTGCCTGAGCTAGTAAACCTCTGTGTAGGACTCTAAAGACTCGTTAATACGCCGGCAGTAGGTGATGATCACATCAAGCACCCACAAGCCGTCAGCGGTACTAGCTGGATGTAACGGCTACCCGGGTATTGAGCGATCAGAAGATCAACAAGCAAGCGTACTCATACTCCTGTAAAGCCTGTCAGTAACACTACCGTACAATCCGGTCTCTCTGTCTGATATGTCGCATATCCAGTCTAGGGGTGGTAAACGTCAGACTCCAGTAACCGATAAGTCGTGCTGATATGAGGCTCATAACTGGTCGAGAAACTAATGATAACACTTACCAGTAGATCTCCATATCAGCCCTGGTCAGGGACTTCCTGTTATAACCAATCGAGCACAGCGCAACATCAACCCCCAATATCGGGAGAGACGAAACCTCTCCTATCGCTCATTGCCTCCATGTGATTCGGGACTATACCCAAAAGACATCGTTTTGCACATTCTCTTGAACATGGTAAGGTGGAAATCAAAGCACAGTGTGAATCACACAAGACTCTATGACGATCTCGGGTCTACAGACTAACCTGTACCAGTGTCACTAGAGAACTGCTATCTGACAATAGGTATAATACCAACTAGGAGTTCTCGGCGAGTCCGTTCAGTGTACTCAGTCTTCACTGAGCACCCGTATACCATCTTTGATGTCAAACACCAATGGATGTGAGATCATCCATCATCCATCATATGGGTCAAGAAGCGTATACGCTAGTCTACTCTGAAATATCGATGCCCTGTCTCGATACTGTTGGGGTCAAAAATTGCACCCCGGTTGACTAAGTCAAAGTCAAGGTCAACCCCAAGTCAAGTGGGCTCAAGCCCAGATCAAGTGGGCCAATGCCCAAGTCGAGTCCGAACATGAAGCGGCCGGCCCCCCTCCATGCCAAAATAAAAATCATGTAATAAATAATTTTGATGTAATTTTTTATGCATGAATGTAAGAAAATGGGCATGAAGCCAAATTTTTGTAAGACCCATAGCTCATGAGTAAAAGAAAAGAGCACATGAGGCATGGGATGGGCAAAATGCCATTTTGTAAAGCCCAAGGGGCTATATGTAAATGTGTAAGCCTATATAAGGCAACATGATGATGAATAAAGGATACACTTTTCATTTTCTAAAAACTCTAGGGTTTTTTGTGCCTCCTTCTCCTTCCTCAAGGTTCTAAACCTTCTTCCCGTTTTCAATTAAATCAAGAGTTTTACTCTTCCTTTTCCAAAAATAAATAGTTTTCCACCACAAAACCCACAAAGAGAAGCTCAGATCTTCCATCCAATCTCCGAAAGTGGAGATTTTTAAATCACACCTCCCTTTCATCCAAGATCTGGCCAACAGAGGGGAAGAAGAAGGAGAACCATCTCCAAAAATCCCACTTTGGGAAAGATCCAGTGCTCAAGGGAGAAGCCCCTTTCATCAGCTCCAAAAATATCTTAGAAGTTCAACCCCATAAGTCAAATCGGGAGCACAGCTCCCAGTGCAGGGATCAAGTCCCTTTCATGTTGATGCCTAGCGCCCGCCCGTGTGCCATGCACGTGGGGCGCCGGGCGCCCACGCGTCCTTTGGACGCTTTTCCCCCTTATATATATATATGTATATGTGTGTGTGTGTGTGTATAGATACACACACACTCCACAACGCTGTCCCCGTTAGGAAAAATTTCTAACGGGGCGCTGCCCCGCACCCCGTAAAGGGGCTGCTAGCCCCCTTGACCCCAGCCCGCTATCCGAATAGCGGGACCCCCGTAAAAACTCTGCGAGGCCCCCGATATATCCAATTCCCCTTTCAAAACATACGCACACTGCACATTGAGTTCGCATGACCAGTTTGACCAGTTAATCGGAGGTTTCTTCGCTCCAAAAGCGAGGGGTAATTAACGGCAGCTTAGTCCACGGCTGTCGGAGATTCGGATCCCCACAATCAATAAACCCCATCTTACCTTAAGCAGGGGGAATCTGTAATGCGCCTGACAAGCGCGCGCGTATTCCCATTTCAATGGGATGACGAAAAACACCCTACAGATACACCATCGATTAGGAATAATTAAAAGATGTACTTGTGGACTACCCTGGCCTCACTAGTATGATTTCCATCATAATCCTGGTAGTTAAGTACACATCGTAAGGGCTTTATCAATATGTGAGCGCAAAACAGTATCACAATACAAATCTACATATGTTAAGACAAAGAGCAACCAGCTAGCATATTATCATGTCGAGGAAGAAAGTCCTTTTTATATATATCCATGCATCCACTATAATATACATCATATGTACAATAATGGCCTCTAGGGTATATACATAACTAACAATTGAGAGTCTGACGGTTTCCACCTTCCAAACTCGGTATGCGACATTCTTAGACGGAAAGACTGGACTGTACGGTGATTGTCACTGATAGACTTTGTAGGATTCGGATGAGCTTACTAGTTGACCTTCTTCCGATCAATACCTGGTTAGCCGTTACGTGCAGTTAGTACTGCTGACGTGCATGTAGGTTATGGATATGATTCTGACATACTGCCAGTGTATTGTCAAGTTTTTAGAGGCTCACATAGAGGTTTCCCAGCACAGGTAAAACGATGCAGGGCAAGTATAGGGATACGTACAAGAGTCCGATTAAACACGTGTATGTGATACACGTATTTTAATCAGGTGTTTAATGATATTAGCCGGTCTATATATAATATAAGTGGATTATTAAATCAAATATTGATTTAATAATTAAATGTGAGTGTGTACACACACATTAACTAAAATCATATTCACTTTATTTGTCTGCTCTTCTATAATATTTATATTTGATATAAATATTATTTATACACTTTGTCATGTGTGTTTACACACATACAGGTTGTATGTATAAGAATCATATAGGATTGATGACGAGAACAAAGATATTTATTTATTTATTTGAATAAAAGATAACGAGTTATTAATTGGTTTTGCGTAGAAAGCTATGACTCATTCTTGTTTTATTTTGAAAAATAAATATGCATATTTTAAGTTCTCATGGTTGTATCCTTAACCATTCTAATACTTCAGCATCTCTCTCGAGTTTCTATTTGAGAAAGAAAAGAGAAAAAAATTAATAAGCTAAATACTCTACATCACTTACTAATAATTTTTAGCAAGTTTGATTAGTGAGACGTTTCATATATGATGTGATCAAGTGAAGCTATAGTTTGTGATGGAGAGATATCAACGGATCATCTTCGGTAAGGAGAATACCGAGCGAGCTTGTTCCGGATTTCGTGGAGACTGGCCGGAGTCCAAGGAGAGGTGGCTAACGCGCTACAAAAATTGTAGGCTGCCAAATTTCTTCTTTTAGCTTTACTTATTTGCTTCAAATTGTAGTCTTTGTTCATGATTCTTTATTTGCTGTTATAGTTCTCTTGAATTTCAAAATTATTGTTTCCGCTACGTTTTAAATTGCAACAAAATGAGCATAGCAAACCAACAGAATTAACATTGGAAAAAATGAGACTGAGATCGACCTCTAAAAGTCAAGGAAAGGGTCCCATCTATTAGTTCCCCAAGTGAGCTATCCTCTGTGTTTACTCTTACGTAGTTACGGTAACAGCTGGTTATTACTATGGTAGAAAAATAAAAATAAAAAACAGTGGGATTTAGCGATGGTCAATCACGACAGCATATACCTCAAGTAACATTACTAGACATCCTGCACAAATCGGAAATATAATCACGACTAGATGGAATTTCCGATCTTATAAAGTTTTGAGACATAGTTTTCCCGACTAAAATTACATAATCAAGTTGAAGTGTTGTATCTTAGAATTTAGATCCAAATAAATGAAGCGATTTAAAATAATTCAAAAACTATCAGTCAGACAGCGTCTAATTCTAACACTCTATCCGGATCAATTAAATTATATCTTTCTTTGCGCTTACAAACACAAGATCTACTAAAACCTCTTATTGTAAATATAAACATAATTAATGGAGTTCGAACAACCCATAGTTAGAGAGGGATGTTATCTGCAAATTAAGCTTTCTTTAATCGTGTTATAGAGCTGTGTTGTCGTATTATTTGTACTTATGACCGCGATACGGTAAATACAATAAATTTGTACATAGGGAGTTTAACATGAAAAATTAAAATGTAATTTTTGAACATTACAAGCCCACAGTTGGAATATCCAGTGATATGATTAGCGTGGAAAAGCAGTGACCGGACTCATTATGTCAAGTGTAATAAAGTAAAAAGGGAGGTGACGATATCATAAATTGCCAAAATTAATTGTTCAGACGAAAATACCCTTGTGTTGCTTTGAGTAATTAGATTTAGATATGAGATTTTCTTAGGGGCTGTTTGGTTGCAGGATTATGTAATTTGGATTCCAAAAATAGTACGGTTGAAATTTCTGGATTTGGTAATTTGTTGTTTGGTTGGTTTTGGATTTGTAGATCTGAATTTGTAGATCCTTGTAATCTTTGTTTGGTTGTTGGAAAAAAAATAGAATTTGAATTTGAGGATTTTAGAGAGAGATAGAGAGAGAGAGGATTGTTAAATAAATAAAGTGCATGGGCCCCATCTAAAAGTACAATGAATAGTGCCAAATCCTTGAGAATCCATGAAAATTTTTAGGATTCATGAATCCTTCTTTTGTGGTGGGCCCCCCATATAAAACAAAGGAATCCTAGAAATCCTAATCCTACAACCAAACACAAAATTGTGGAATCCTAGGATTCCACAATCCAAAATCCTAATCCAAACCCATAATCCTGCAACCAAACAGCCCCTTAGGGCCTGTTTGGTTGCACGATTATGGGTTTGGATTTGGATTTTGGATTGTGGAATCCTAGGATTCCATAATTTTGTGTTTGGTTGCAAGATTAGGATTTCTAGGATTCCTTTGTTTTTTATGGGAGCCCACCACAAAACAAGGATTATGGAATCCTAAAAATTTTCAAGGATTTGGCACTGTTCATTGTACTTTTAGATGGGGCCCATGCACTTTATTTATTTAACAATCCTCTCTCTCTCTATCTCTCTCTAAAATCCTCAAATCCAAATCCCATTTTTTTTCACCAACCAAACAAAGATTACAATGATCTACAAATCCAATACTAGGAATCCAAAACAAACCAAACAACAAATTACCAAATCCAGAAATTTCAACCGTACTATTTTGGAATCCAAATTCCATAATCCTACAACCAAACAGCCCCTTAGGTGCCTCAAATATCATGTTAGAATGGAAGGACGGGATTTACTTTGGATGCCTCAATATTTAACATTTCCAAAGTCCAAACAGTGTTGGTCAAATCATTGTAAAAATAAAAATAAGTTGGATGCATAATATGGCTAAAAATATTTAAGGAGTTAAAATTCAAAATTTTCAATTTCAAAATAATAAAATTCAACCATCACTTTGGATCGGTAACAGATTATGTTTTCTATTCATTCATGTATGGTCGAGGTTTGAACTAAAATCATATATTTCATTATTTTTCTCTAAAACGGATATTTTTTGTTTCTATTAGATTACAGGGATAATTGCACAAAGCAACCGTCCCTTATAGAATTTATACCGCCCCAAGTTTATTAACACAAACGCCCTGTCTGTTCTTAAGCAAAGCCCGAAAAAGGCACTCAAACTCTTATGTAAACAATATAGAAAGGCTTTGAAGATAAATTACTTTCGAATTCTTTAGAGGTGGTGTTTAGAGTTGTATTAAGTGGTTTTAAGGGTTTTGATCAAAGAGGGGAGAGAGGTGGTTAACTGGTTATGCTATTAAATTGCTTGAGCTGCTATAAATACTATATAATTTCAACTACAAGAGTATTTTGCAAACACTAGCACAAACACCCTCGCTTCTCAATGGCTAAAACCTTTTAATTTAAATTTAGAACTCGTCTGTGTTGTTTACAATAGAATTCAAATGTCTTACAGGGTTTTTCTCAATGAATAGAGAGGTGTTTGCACTAATAAATCACTTGAAGGGGTATAACTGCTTCAAAGTGATAAACTACATGGATATGTTTTGCGCGATTAATCTTAATATTGGTTCATATGCTACCAAAAAAACTAACCCTTTAAAACCTTGAGCTTCCTAAAGATGGATTTAATAGGGTTATGGCATGTTCTGGTCCTATTGACAACAATTTGTGAGAGGGAGAGGAGGACAGGTCCTGCTGAACTTAAAAATAGGAGGCCCTTGGCCTTCTAATTAACCGTTAATTTAGCTTTGCGGCATGCGGCAACTAATTAAGTACGGACCCCTAAAGCCCCCTAAAAACTTAAAATTTTAATTTTAATCTCTCCTCAAAGAATTGTGGTCTCAATTCTAACAGTACTCTAATAATTTCACAAATTTTGAGGAGTGGGGAAAAGGTCCAAAAGGATAATAGCAACTGGATACATGCTGTCTCTTCTTTTTACATCTTGTTTGCTTTCATATGCTTCACACTACTGGCATCCACATCTCTCTATCTATTAAGTCCCCACCAAAATATTGTTGTTGTTTTCTTCATTTTCGTTTTAAAAAGTTGATGAAATTAATTCTGTATGCAAACTTCTATCTCCTTTGTTTCCTTTGTCACCCTCACAAGGAAACAAATTCATCAAGATATTTAACATATGAATGTCATCAGCCACAATTACCATAAAAATTTAGGCACATCAGTACTGGCTGAATGCATTGCAGAAGTACTTTGAGAGGGATGGTGTGCGTCTCTGCTTCAATTCATTTATTAAAAAAAAAACCTCCCTTTCTGCATACAGGCGGCGTGAGATAGTTATATCATTCTACAGACGGATTAGCTATCATATTATTAGACATTGTTGGCATTCAGGTTGCAGGTCCAACCCGAAATCCGTCCAATCGAGTGGGCGGGATATGGGGCCTGAGTCCTGCCCCATTGAGCCAAGCCGTGGAGCTTGGGTTCATGGGGAGGTGACCAGTCATATTTATTGCACATTTTTACGATCATTTTATCTATTATTATTAATTACTAAATAATGTTATTAGTAATTCAAGAACATATGCGGGTTTATATCGAAAAAGATTTTATCATATGTTTTTTAAATTATAATTAATATAATTGGGAGTTAAATAGTTGCATATCTCATTCAAATAAATATTCATGAGTTTCTTAACCATTATGTAATTTATTTGTGAATAAATTGTTGGAATATTTTCTCAAATAAAATAAATACTACTAATAATTTGATTTGAGATATTGTGCAGGTATTAAAATAACAAATCAATTCAAGACTACAAACATGATTAAGAGATCCAAATCAAATCAAGTTAGCAAATCAAATCTGCCAAGTTTAAATGCAAATTGAAGATTTTCGTAACTGCAGAGATAAGAAAATATTTTCAAGATTTTATCGTCAAAAAGAGTTTCTAAAATCACAAGAAGAAAGACGAAAATAATTGGACACGAGATCCCACCAAACGGCGGCAGATCAGTGGCCGAATCGTGCAATTGGCGGCAGATCAGCGGTCGAATTGTGGCCGTTTGATCAAATTTTTCATGGGCATGAGCGATATTTCATGCGAGTCGAGAGATGAGATGTAGAGTTTCAAGTTACAGAACCTATATAAAGGACCGAGCGGTAATGAAAAAATGATATCTAAGGTTTTTAGTTTTTAGTGTTTGGTTTTTCTTTTAACCATTCAAATTTTGTAATTCAAGTTTTTATTAATAAAAAGTAGAGTTCTTTTAATTTTGTGTCTTTACTTTCCGTATTACTTTTCGCACTTTAATTCTGCAATTGTTTTCCGCAATTTACTTTCTTACGTTTACTTTTAATTAGTTAGATTTTGTTTTTCTTTTGATCTTCTTCTTTCTTATTTCTATTTTTCTTAATTTTTATGTGATGATACTCAAAAATTACTATTTGCTTTCGTGAGGGCCCTAATAGTTAGCATACATATTTTTATTCGATCTTTCTCGTTTTCGTTGTTTTGTTTCTAATCCAATGAACGTGTAATTTCATCGCATAATCATGAAAGTTGCGATCTCGATTTGAGTTTAGTTAAGATTGCTTTGATTGAAGGTTTTAGTGAAATAACGATCAATGGAGAGACAAGGGTAAATAGAGAGAGTCCCTAGTATCCCTCTTAGCACCCTATTCCACATTCATCGTTATTTCTCTCTTATTAATTAATTAAAAAGATAAAAAAATACTTATAAAAAACCTATCTTTTAAACTACCCAATCTGAAAAACCTTATAAGCCTTTCTCTTATAAAGTTTTCAAATATCTTTAGTATAAAATGATAAAAATCTGGCCTTTCTTTCATTAACTCGTCTAAAACAAGATAGGTAATTCATCATCTCTCTGTGGACGACCCGTACTCACTTTCGGCTAGCCATTTGCGACACCGTTATTGACTGCGGTATTTAGGAAACACTAAAAAATAATTTTTCATATCAATCAAATGGCGCCGTTGCCGGGGAGACGGTAGTATTATTTTTCTTGTTATTCAGATTGATTTCTAAAAAAAATAAAAAAAAATAAAAAAAACCGCATCTCGATATGATTTACGATATCGTCTTTTAAGTTTAAACCTGAAGACTAGAAGGAAAAGCTCTCAAAGATTCGATTGTATCAATGCGGTTAAGGATGAAGTTAATTCCTCTTTTTTCCGAAAAAATTCTTCCAACTCTATTTCAAGACTGGACATGGTTGTTGAAGGAGTTTCATTAAGTTTTGGGGGGAAGGTTTGTATGTATTCACGCATCATATATAAATTTTGTATTGCCCAATGTATTTACGCATCATATGCACAAAAAAAACCTAGAAGATTTTGAAAATAAAACTTAGAAATAATATATATATATATATATATATATATATATATATATATATATATATATATATATATAAAAGAAAGAGACTTAAGAAATGCATTATATATATAAGAAAGAGATTTAAAAAATGCAAGAAAATTAGATATTTTAGAACAAAACTAGTAATAGGTGGTTATGAGATGTTGTTCCAAGGGTTAGTAAGATGAAGGAGTGTCATGCCCCGCTTCCCGGTGTACGGTGAAGGGGACGGGACGAGGCCGCTACGTATATACTCAGAAGTACATACGCTAAGCGTATCTAAGCAATATAAAAGTAAATGCACAGGGGACGAGATATAATAAAACATCAACTTTATTTATTCACATTCTTTTTACAATACATGGAAAAGTAAATACAACTGAATGAAAGCAATGCCTAAACAGTGGCATAACAGAATTGAAAAGTACTGAATAAAACTGTGTACAATGAAGTTAGAGCTCTGAGTCGTAGGCAAGCTGGTCCAAGTCCTCACTAGTAGGCTCGATCTCCTGAGTGTCTAGATCACCTGACAACATTCCAAAGAAGAAAAAGAAGGAATGTCGTCAGCGAACAATTGCTCGATAAGTCCCAAAGATAAGAGAGAAGTAGAAAAGACAGAAAGAGAGAGAGTGTAGCTTTTAAAGTTGTATTATATTTTATAATGTTGTATTTAGTGTTAACGCTGTTGTTTGTAGCTTGGTACAGAAGAATGCCAGTGTATGCGAGAGGAGTCTCTATATGCCAGAGACTAATGCAAATGGAAGTACAAGGCTCCGTCGATAATACCACGGAACAACGGCATGGATTTAATTACGTCTTATGGTTACTGTCTCGTGCCACTTCTAACACCTTCCGTACCAATCTACCCCTTAAACCCCGCGAAGTATTGATTGTATTATTTGTGTTGTATTGTAAATTGTCTTGTCTTGTATAGATGGATGACTTGCCGAAATCATGATATTAGTAGATGGATTTAACTGGAGAATCATGTAAATGGAAGTATATCCATAATTCGGTTTAGTCAATACAGATTTAAATATATTGAATATATGTATTCAAGGATTCATGTTGGTTTGTAGATTGTACTTGAATCATATTCAAGTCAGATTATTATAATAAGACTCAGTCTGAGTCAGAACAACTAGAAAAGAAATTGAAGTCCTGATTGTTTTGATGTTATCGGTAACTGCTGCACTTGGGCGACAAGATTTGTGTCTTTTTCAAAGATGATTACCGTGTTGATAACACCGTTGTTAAGTTGTCTACCTTAAATAGGCAAGCACCCACTTCTTCGACTCTCTGAGGCTCAAGAGATTGGTCATGCTTAAACCTATATTTACTAGAGTTCTTAGGGTAATTTATAGAACTTGAGGGGGTTTTATGTAAAAATACTTTTGTATAATTTTCAAAATACACCCCAAATATTAATCGTCTTTAGAGTTGTCATAGATGTAGATTTTATATTTGTGATATTTCTAGTGAAAATAACCTATTTTTCATAATACATGGTATTTAATTGTAATATTGAACTTGTATGGAATTCATGGTATTTTAACGTAAAGTGATTCTTGTGATTTTAGGAAAAAATTGGAATATTTATATTATCACAAAATAGATATATTAACGATACATATATACATATTTATATAAAAATAATTCTAATATATATTATATTTCTAGAAATCTCATTTTCTTAAGATATTTGTATTTTAAATCTTTCGAGACCGAATGCTCCTTGCGGAGGTCTGCATCTCGCACTACTAAGTCCAGGGATGTGTGATAATCCGCACCATCCCAGTCGGGTTCCCCAAAATGGGTTGTAGTGGCGCTTTACAAAGATTTATAAAAATACGAATTCTTATAGAAAACGGTTTTAATAGCTAGTGGTATTTATATGTAAAGTTTCGTTTTCTCGTATTCTATATTCCCGAAAGGTATTGTGCTGTGTTGCATATGAGTGTGTGAGGAGGTAGGTCATTACCTCGTGATCTACTTAAAGGTATAGCAAGATTGTGATGTTTTAAATGTCGAAATTAAACTACATGGTATTTTAGTGAAAAAATACGATAAAAATTGAAATAGAAAGCCTTTTGATATGGAACTTGTTCAATATGACTTGTTAATATTTAATAGTCAATATGTAAGGGTTTAGTATGATTGTATTTAAGAAAAAGTGAGATTTTTAGGAAGAACTGAATCGGACATCGGATTAACCCCGATTCCGTCGGGTTTTAGAAATACATATTTTTAGAAAAGAATAGAGAAGAGAGAGGTGAGACATATGGGTTTAGAGATTAGAATAGAGGAAGAGGGAGCGGTAGGAGGTGCCGGTGCGTCGTTTCGTCGCCGGGAGCTCCTAGGGTTGTCGTCGGAATTTCGCCGAAACTTTCGCCTTTTGCTAACTTTAATTGCACACTAAACTTCTAGGGATTTTCTTGAGAGTTTTGATCAGAATTTTGGAGTGAGGGGTGTGTGTCTAGGGGTTGTATTTATAGGGTAAGACTAGGGTTTAGGGTAGGTGAAAGGGTGAATTGAAAATTGTATTAAAATGTATTAAAAAATGGAGTAATTAGGGTTTTAAAGGGGCTCTGTTACTGGGTAGTATATTTAAATTATACAGAGGTACATGGGAGATGAAAAGCCACAACTTTTATATTGGGGACTCGGCGGTCCGGCCGGCGGCAGCGACCCTAGTCGGCTGAGTCGCCGGTCGATTCAGCCAATTCCGGCCTAGTCGGGGGTGCTTTGGGTTCCTCGTCGTTTCATATACCCCCTGGGCCATTTAGTTTAACATGTGTAGTGGGGTTTTACGGGTTTAGCATGTGTAGACTCTTGGAATTCTAAAAATATTAAAATTAAACAATATTAAAAATAATGTGGGGGTATGGGATTTGAACTCTGGTGGGTTGGTTCAGCAGTGCAAGGTATTACCAATGAGCTACAAGCTCCTTTGTGCTATTAAAAAGAAAAACAAACTTATATTTTGTGCTCAGGCAAAAATACCCCTTTCTGTATTTTTTGAAAAATTTGTACAGAAAGTTGTACAGAAAGTTTAGGGTTGTTACATTCTACCCTCCTTAAAAAAATTTCGTTTTCGAAATTTATAAAAGGAAATATTAACAGATTCAAGAAAAGTTTGGTGACTGAAGTACTGATAGTGTATGAAAAATAACAAAGTGATACAAGGGTGTTAAAAATGTGAAAGAGACTTATTAGTGTTACCTTGATTAACTGTCTCGGCTTCTAAGGCTGCTAAAGTGTAAGCCTATCGCCGTGGTACATTCCTCCTAACTGGAGGTACATTCCTCTGTTCTCGAGACATGTTCCTCAGTGCCTGTTGGAATTGGCGAGTAGGCTGTGCAGGTGGTGGAGCTGTGAGTGCAAGATGAGATGCAAAAGCCTGGATAGCTGGCTGCTGTGGGTAGTTGTTGGGTGTGTAAGCTGAGTTGCGTCTATAAGGACAGTTTCCAATTCCATGATTGGACGCGCCACAAACTAGACACAAACTTTTTGCGCGCCTACAGTCCTTTCACAAGTGTCCTTCTTTCTTGCAATAGAAGCAAAAGTCGGGACTTGGCTGGTTATTGATTTCTTCTGTTCCCCTGGGTTTGAACGATGGCCTGGAAGAGGCTCCTCTTGCTATTTGAGGGGCATGGCATTTCAAACCGGCAGATTGAGGTCTGCCCTTCCACATTACTACTGCCTTGTATCTTCGGGCAGCCTTCAAAGCCAAATCATGGGTTGGGAAATCCCCTGTAGCTAATGCAGCTTGGATTTCCGGGTCCAACCCTTGCTGAAATCTTCTAACTCTGATCTCAGCAGTTGGTATGAGATGGGCCGTAAACCTGCTGAGCATGATAAACTCAGCGTCATACTCATCTACAGATTTTTTCCACATTGAACCTTATTGCAGATGGATGAACTGTTGTTCCATATTGAACCTAGCAGTCTCAGGGAAGTACTTTGCGTCGAACATGTCGCGGAAAGTCTTCCATTCGATGGGTTGTTCAAGACGGCTTTCTTCCTTCTTCCACCAATTCCATGCATTGTCCGTGAGCTGCAGTTTCGCAACACGGACCCAAGCTATCTCTGGCACTTGTGCTGCTGCCAGATCATCTTCGATACTCTGAACCCATTCTTCAGGTTCCAGCGGGCTATCTTTTCCTAAGAATTGTTTGGGTGCAAAACCCTGAATTGCTTCACCACAGGTGCTTCTGCCTCGGGACGGTTCATTAAAAGAGCAGTCTGCTGCTGTTGTCCCTCTAAGAAGCTGCGGATTGCCTCAAGCAGAACCGTTTGCTCGTTGAGCGGAGCAGGGAAGGCAGGTGTGAGTGGTAGTGGTAGAGGTGTGTTGTTGACATTGGTACTGGTGTTGTTCGGGGAATCCATAACCTTGAAAGAAAAATTTAGATTAGAACAGATTCAAAGTATATGGAATGATAAGATTCAAGGAATATGAATTATAAAGAATGTTTTAGTTGCTGGTTCTTGTGTTATATTGCTTTGGTTGTTCACGTAGAACGGAACTGCATGGTAGTGTTCCATACAGCTCTGACCAGCATGGGCCACCAACAAAACCTGTCACGCCCCGCTTCCCGATGTACGGCGAAGGGGACGGGACGAGGCCGCTACGTATATACTCAGAAGTCTATACGCTAAGCGTATCTAAGCAATATAAAAGTAAATGCACAAGGGACGAGATATAATAAAATAGCAACTTTATTTATTCATATTCTTTTTACAATACATGGAAAAGTAAATACAACTGAATGAAAGCAGTACCTAAACAGTGGCATAACAGAAATGAAAAGTACTGAATAAAATTGTGTACAATGAAGCTCGAGCTCTGGGTCGTAGGCAAGCTGGTCCAAGTCCTCACTAGTAAGCTCGATCTCCTGAGTGTCTAGATCACCTGACAATATTCCAAAGAAGAAAGAGAAGGAATGTCGTCAGCGAACAATCACTCGGTAAGTCCCAAAGATAAGGGAGAAGTAGAAAAGACAGAAAGAGAGAGAGAGAGTGTAGCTTTTAAAGTTGCATTATATTGTCATAATGTTGTATTTAGTGTTAACGTTGTTATTTGTAGCTTGGTACAGAAGGATGCCAATGTATACGAGAGGAGTCTCTATATACCAGAGACTAATGCAAATGGAAGTACAAGGCTCCGTCGATAATACCATGGAATAACGGTATGGATGTAATTACGTCTTATGGTTACTGTATCGTGCCACTTCTAACACTTTCCGTACCAATCTACCCCTTAAACCCCGCGAAGTATTGATTGTATTATTTGTGTTATAGTGTAAATTTTATTGTCTTGTATAGATGGATAACTTGCCGAAACCATGATATCAGTAGATGGATGTAACTGGAGAATCATGTAAATGGAAGTATATCCATGGTTCGGTTTAGTCAATACATATTTAAATATATTGAATATATGTATTCAAGGATTCATGTTGGTTTGTAGATTATACTTGAATTATATTCAAGTCAAATTATTATAATAAGACTCAGTCTGAGTCAGAACAATTAGAAAAGAAATTGAAGTCCTGATTGTTTTGATATTATCGGTAACCGCTGCACATGGGCGGCAGGATTTGTATCTTTTTCAAAGAAGATTACCGTGTTGATAACACCGTTATTAAGTTGTCTACCTTAAATAGGCAAGCACCCACTTCTCCGGCTCCCTGAGGCTCAAGAGATTGGTCCCGCTTAAACCTAAATTTACTAGAGTCCTTAGAGTAATTTATAGAACTTGAGGGTCTTTTTTATGTAAAAATACTTTTGTATAATTTTCAAAATACGTCCCAAGTATTTAATTATCGTCTTTAGAGTTGTCATAGATATAGATTTTATATTTGTGATATTTCTACTGAAAATAACCTATTTTTCATAATACATGGTATTTAATTGTAATATTGAACTTGTATGGAATTCATGGTATTTTAATATAAAGTAATTCTTGTGATTTTAGAAAAAAGTTGGAATATTTATATTATCACAAAATAGATATTTTAACGATACATATATACATATTTATATAAAAATAATTTTAATATATATTATATTTCTAGAAATCTCATTTTCTTAAGATATTTGTATTTTAAATCTTTCGAGACCGAATGTTCCTTGCGAAGGTCTGCATCTCGCACTACTAAGCCCAGAGATGTGCGATAATCCGCACCATCCCAGTCGGGTTCCCCAAAATGGGTTGTAGCGGCGCTTTGCAAAGATTTATAAAAATACGAATTCTTATAGAAAACGGTTTTAATAGTTAGTGGTATTTATATGTAAAGTTTTGTTTTCCCGTATTCTATATTCCTGAAAGGTATTGTGCTGTGTTGCATATGAGTGTGTGAGGAGGTAAGTCATTACCTCATGATCTACTTAAAGGTATAGCAAGATTGTGATGTTTTAAATGTCGAAATTAAACTACATGGTATTTTAGTGATAAAATACGATAAAAATTGTAATAGAAAGCCTTTTGATATAGAACTTGTTCAATATGACTTGTTAATGTTTAATAGTCAACATGTAAGGGTTTAGTATGATTGTATTTAAGAAAAAGTGAGATTTTTAGGAAGAACCGGATCGGACATCGGGTTAACCCCGATTCCGTCGGGTTTTAGAAATACATATTTTTAGAAAAGAATATAGAAGAGGGAGGTGGGACTTACGGGTTTAGAGATTAGAAGAGAGGAAGAGAGAACGGTAGGAGGCGTCGGTGCGTCGTTTCGTCGCCGGGAGCTCCTAAGGTTGTCGTCGGAATTTCGCTGAAGCTTTCGCCTTTTGATAACTTCAATTGCACACTAAACTTCTAGGGATTTTCTTGAGAGTTTTGATCAGAATTTTGGAGTGAAGGGTGTGTGTCTAGGGGTTGTATTTATAGGGTAAGGCTAGGGTTTATGGTAGGTGAAAGGGTGAAATGAAAATTGTATTAAAATTGTATTAAATACTACTAATAATTTGATTTGAGATATAGTGCAGCTATTAAAGTAAAAAATCAATTCAAGACTGCAAACATGATTAAGAGATCCAAATCAAATCAAGTTAGCAAAACAAATCTGCCATGTTTAGAAACAAATTGAAGATTTTCGTAAGTACAGAGACAAGACAATATTTTCATGATTTTATCGTCAGAAAGTGTTCCTAAAAGCACGAGAAGAAAGAGAAAAATAATTGGAGATGAGATCTCACCAAACGACGGTGGACCAGCTGCCGAATCGTGCAATTGGCGGTGAATCAGCGGTCTAATCGTGGCCGTTTGATCAAATTTTTCTTGGGCATGATCGACATTTCATGTGAATCGAGATGAGATCTAGGGTTTCAAGTTTCAGAGCCCATATGAAGAACCGAGCAGCAATGAAGAAAATATATCTAGAGTTTTTAGGTCTTAGTGTTTAGTTTTTCTTTTAGCCATTTAAATTTTGTAATTCAAGTTCTTATTAATAAAAGATAGAGTTTTTTTAATTTCGTATTTTTATTTTCCGCATTACTTTTCACACTTTAATTCTGTAATTACTTTCCGTAATTTACTTTCTTGCTTTTACTTTTAATTAGTTAGATTTTGTTTTTCTTTTGATCTTCTTCTTCCTTATTTCTATTTTTCTTAATTTTTATATGATGATACTCAAAAGTTGCTACTTGCTTTCGTGAGGACCCTAATAGTTAGCATACATGTTCTTATTCAATCTTTCTTCTCTTCGTTATTTTGTTTCTAACCTAATGAGCGAGTAATTTTCTCACTTGTTAGGGTTTGGAGAAGTGAGTAGTTTAATTGATGGAAAATTACTTTAAATTCTTTTTATAATTTTTAATTCTTTATAAATTTTAATCAAAAGGAATCTTAACCCTCTTTTTTAGGCCATGAAAGTTGCGATCTCGATTTGAGTTTAGTTAAAATTATTTTAATTGAAGGTTTTAGTGTAATAACAATCAATAGAAGGACAAGGGTAAATAGTGGGAGTCGTCAATACGCCTCTTAGCACCCTAATCCATATTCATTGTTATTTCTCTAGCATTAATTAATTAAAAAGATAAAAAAATATTTATAAGAAACCCATCTTTTAAACTATCCAATCTGAAAAACCCTACAAGCCCTTCTCTTATAAAGTTTTCGAACTTTTTTAGTATAAAACGATAAAAATCCGACCTTTCTTCCATTAACTCGTCTAAAACAAGATAAGTAATTCATCATCTCCCAGTGGACGACTCGAACTCACTATTGGCTAGCTATTTGTGATACCGTTATTGATTGCGGTATTTAGGAAACACTAAAAAACAATTTTTCGCATCAATCAAGAGGCGACTAAGGGTTGAGATCAAACCTTTTAGGGCTTTGGACCCCAACTAATCCTATCCGTCCATTCTGTCCTCGACCTATATATACAATAGGTAAATATTAGGGTTTGCAACTAATGGAACTATGGCTGAACACTTACAATAATTGAGAGAAATTCATGAGAGTATGCAAACCAATGGAGAACTAGAGTATCATAGGTTCTTGCCCTACCTCAAAGTCTCTAGTAGAAGCGGTGGATTAAGAGACTTTCCGAGTAACACCATGATTGTTCCCCGCACGACTATCCAAAAAAGAAGAGGAGATGTGTATGAAGAACGGATCAACAATCCGACGGTTTTCAAGTGATCTACTGCCCTGCAAAGGTATGGGATCTTAGTACCTGTAGGACACTAGTTGATTATATAACGATCACAAAACCTTAATACTTTCTTTGTATTTTCATTTCTTCAAGAAATACTCATTTTTTTTGAAACACTTGTATATTTATTTATTTCCTTTCAAATAATATACATGGTCCATTCTTGTATATCTTCTTTATCACACTGCATTACTATTTCATAAGTCATTGGTTTGAACCCCGACTAAATTATTTTAATTTTATTTTAAATCCCTAAATTTTAAAATAATAATATTGTTTATTGCTGAAAATAGAGACGAACTGGGATTGAACGTCTTGCCTGAATTTGTGGGCAGATACTATTTAGACATATCTATCCCGTTCCCCCAAAAATAAAAAAAATAAATATATCTAGATAGAGCAAAGCTCTATTGAAAGCTAATGGGGCAGCACCTCACGTGTTTCTCACGAGAGCACCAGCACCAATTTTATGGTGGCGCCTCACGTGCTCCTCACACCGGCGCCAATGTGCAAAACACAGAAACACTTTTCGAATAAGAATTAAATTCCTATATGGCGCCGCACGTGCTCATCACGCGGGCGCCAATGTGCAAAGCATAGGAGTGCCCATTATAAGAATTAAATTCTTAAGTGGCATCCACATGCACAACAAGTGAGCACCAGCGTCCAAGTCAAGATCAACAGAATTAAATTCTACATGAGAATTTGGGATACTCTTTATTAAATAGAGATGTTGGATCAAAAATCCAATAGAGATGATAAATCATCAAAATATAGAATTAAATTTTATTAGGAGAAAATATCTCCCAAATCTTTCTAAATAAGAAATATACTCTCGGTTGGATCAATGATCCAATAATAGAATCAAATTATATTTTGGGAATATATTCTCTCAATCTTTCTAAACAAAAAAAGATTGCTCTCTGTAAAATAGAGAACTCTTGGATTAAAAATCTAATGGTGATTAAAAATCACCATTTTACAGAATAAATTCTGTATATGGGAAAATATTTCCCCAATCTTGTTAAAAACAAGAAAACATATTTCTGTAAAACAGAGAACTCTTGGATTAAAAACCCAATGGTGATTAAAAATCCCCATTTTACAGAATAAATTATGTACATGGGAAAATATTTCCCCAGTCTTGTTAAAAATAAGAAAACATATTCTGTAAAACAGAAACAATAGAAACCCTTGGATCAAAGATCCAACGGTGGGTAAAATTCTCCAACTCAATTTTGAGACCAATTAAATCAATTGTAATCTCTCGATGAGAGATTTTCTCAAAACCAACTAACAATTTGCATCCACTATATAAAAAACCCGAGACTTCAAGTTTAAAAAAGAGGAACCCCCCATAAGCTTCTGAAAAAATACAAAAAAAGTTTTCAAAACAATAGAGAGTTTAATTCTCAAAGAGAAAGACTTTCCTTTCAAAAAAAACCTAGGTAAAGAAAACACAAGGATCAAAATATCTCTTTTACCTATTTTAGGGGTTTAACCCTTCTCAAAGAACTTAGTTCTTTCTTTGGATCAGAGATCCACAAGGCAAGTCTCATACAAGTTCAGAATTTAATTCTCATCGGGAAGATCTTGTTCTTGAGAATCAAAGATTCAGAAAAGAATTGGTTCAAAAGAAAAACAAAAGGAAAAAAACCTAATAAAAGAACTTAGTTCTTGAAGAAAAACCTGATCCCAGATCTTAAAAAATGAAGATCTTGATGATCATTAATGGTCAAAATGCCATTAACAGAGATTTAATCTCGAAAAAAGGAAAAAAGATTAGCGCCTCACGTGTTTCCCACATGGGCGCCCTTTTAACAGCGCCTAACGCCTCGCGTGAAAAATACATGGGCGTCCAAAGCAGAAGGCCATCGCCTCACGTGAAACACACGTGGGCGCTGAATAAAAATACTTAGCACTTTATATACAGCTAAAACGGCTGAGTGCTTAGCATCGATTGGGCAGCGCCCAGCGCCGCACGTGCTCGTTGTTAGTTGTATGTATGCCATATAGGCTATTGTTGTATATGATTGTATATTACAATGTATACTTGGACATATATAGGGAGGACTTTCTTACTCGACATGATAGTATGCTATCTGGTTGCAATTTATCTTAACATGTAGACAAGTATTATAATACTGTCTTGCTCTCACATGTTGATAAAGCCCTTAGGATGTGTCATTGACTACCAGGGCTATCATACTAGTGGGGCCAGGGTAGTCCACAAGTACATTCTTTAATTGTTCCTAGTCGAGAGTGTATCAAGACGGGGCATCGATATTCCAGAGTAGACTAGCGTATACGCTTCTTGACCCGTTTGATGGGCGATGGATGATCCCATATCCATTGGTGTTTGACATCAAAGATGGTAAACGGGTGCTCAGTGGAGACTGGGTACACTGAACATGACTCACCGAGAACTCCTAGATGGTATTATACCTAACGTCAGATAGCAGTTCTCCGGTGACACTGGTACAGGTTAGTCTGTAGACCCGAGATCGTCATAGAGTCTTGTGTGATTCCCACTGTGCTTTGATTTCCACCTTAACACGTTCAAGAGAGCGTGCAAAACGGTGTTTTTTGGGTACAGTCCCGATTCACATGGAGGCAATGTGCGATAGGAGGGGTTTCGTCTCTCCCGATATTGGGGTTTGATGTTGCGCTGTACTCAATTGGACATAACAGGAAGTCCCTGGTCAGGGCTGATACGGAGATTTACTGGTAAGTGTTATCAGTAGTTTCTCGACCCGTTATGAGCCTCACATCGGCACGACTTATCAAGTTATTGGGATCTGACGTTTACCAACTCTAGACTAGATATGCGACATATCAGAAGAGACCGGACTGTACGGTAGTGTTACTTATTGGATTCACGGGAGTATGGACAAGCTTGCTTGTTGATCTTCTGATCGCTCAATACCCGGATAGCCGTTATGTCCAGCTAGTACCGATGACGGCTTGTGGGTGACTGATATGATCATCACCTACTGCCGGTGTATTGACGAGTCTTTAGAGTCCTACACAAAGGTTTCCTAGCTCATGCGAAACGAAGTAGGGCACGTATGTGATATGTGCGAGACTGAGATTGATACGTGTATATGATACCATATTCTGATCTCGCGATATAGGTTATATGTGATATAACCGGATTGTTGAATCAAGTGTTGATTCAATGATATATTATATATATATATATGATATGCATATAAATGATATTAGTCGGTTGTATGCGATACAGCCGGGTTATTAAATCAAGTGTTGATTTAAAAATTTAATGTGTAATTATATATTTGATATATTAATATACATTAACTAATATTAGCTCACTTAAGAAAATGTTTTTCTCATTATACATTTAATATATATGTGATATATGTTAATGTATTTATTTTGTGTCATACTAGATGATACATTGGACTTGGGTGTATGAGACTCATACCATACTTAAGATAATGTGGGGTTTTAATTATTAAGGGAAAATCAAAATTAGGTGTAAATTTGTCATCGCTTGAAGCTTGGAGAAGCTTGTGGAAACCATTGACTTAGTCCATTAATTTTGTTTTACTTTAGATATTTATTAACCTAACCATTATCTTTAGCCATGGTTTAGTCTCTACATGAGTTATATATGATATTTTCTCACCTATGGTTCACACAAGATCATTCTTGAGTTCATTTTCTTCATCTCCTCCATTGCTCTCTAGCTTTGAGTGAGAAGAAAAAGAGAGAGAAATTATTCCAAAGTGAGCAAAATTCCTACTTTACCAATCTACACTAGACTAGTCATTTAGTATAGGTTGTTTGCTTCACTAATTCTCAATTAGTGAAGAAGTAGCTTGAGTTAGAGATTCTTTGACATAAATCATTTTCGGTCTCGAAGATCCTTGAGCAAGCTCGTTCCTTTCACCTAGTGGAGCCAAAGGAGAGTCCGGGACACCACTACTTGGAGTAAAGGGACTGCTACACGGAGCTTTAGAAGTGAAGGACCGGTCTACAAAGGTTGTATTCCAAATTCACTTTGTGTAAAGTAGTTTACATGTTAGTTAAACTCTAATCCTCTAGTTAGATCCTTGGTTATGGGTTGCTTAACACTCTAGGTTTTTTAAAATTGCATGCTTGATGCCCTAGAAAACATAATGATGGTGCTAAGAAACCCTTCAGTCCTCACATGGGCGCCATATAAAAAGTGTCATATACAGCCGAAACGGCTGAGTGCTTAGCACTGATTGGGCATCGCCCATAATTGAATGCTTCACATGATATCCATGTGAGTGTCAGAACTTCAAATAAGTGCTTAGCACTTTTGCATAAAAAAGGGATGAACAAACAGAGCCCAAATAAGTGCTTAGCACTTCTGAACAGAACAAAAGAAGACCGAGCAAGTCTGAATTGGCTAAATCTCTCTTGCAACTGAGCCTAAATGCTCTGGATCTTAATAAATTTAATGATCCTTAAAAATATTGCTAAGTTGATCTTAGTTTAAAATAGGACTAATGTATCCTTAGTTTAAAATAGATTGAACCCAAATGCTCATACATTTAAGTTGATCTTAATCTCAAAATAGATTAACGGTCCTTAAATAAAACAAAATATTTTTGAACCAAAAGAATATATAACCTAAGTTCAAAACTCCGTCAAGCAAATTCTTGACCCAAGCCTAAATTTAAAATATATGGATTTGAACTAATCCGTGCCCTACGGGCGACGACATAAAATAGTCTCCGTATACAATCCACGGGCAACCCAAAATAAAACAAAAATAACACGACACGAAGTGAACTTCTGGAGCAAAAGAAAGTGGTTATCAGAATACGGTAATGTAATTAATTGTAGGGGCTTGCGCCTGCAGGGAAGAGTGTCCCCACAATCAAAAATCTCTTGTAAAATGATGGGGAATCTGACATATTCTGTTACAACGGTCGCATCTGTCCAAACCTCCAATATATGGTGCCATAAATCAACTTGGTATTTTCGGAGAGGTGAATGGAGAAGTCCAAATAGCTTCTGCCCCTAAAATTCAGACCAGACGTCTCAATGTCTTGGTCTCTGTCTTTCGAAGGTGAATAGATTATGGTACGCCCGATGGGATATCTTCCTCTTTCCACTCCACACTTCGTGTATCGTATTCCGCAAACAAAATCGCGGTTCGCTATGGTTGCCTTTGGATTCGAGATACTAAAACTTGGTTTCTTGCTCCTGTGCAAAGAAAATCGATGGCTTCCCAATTCTCTTCATGCAGCAGCAACTCTCGCTCCATCGTAACTGGAGGAGTGACCTACGGGACCAATGCGGCCTCTATCTTCTCAATGCCAGTGGGGCAAGTCATGCAAGCCACTACTGGATTGTTCTTTGGGACCATGCTCCTACCGGTGAGTTTCGGTGCCTTAACGCCGTGAGAGGAAGCTCCTAAAAGATCGGTCTTCGATCAGCTGGAAAGAACAACGGCAGCTCTCAATGGGCCGTCTAAATATGATGTCTCGGTCTTCAACAGGCTGAGCAAAAGCTCAAACGGGCCCGCAAAGAAGCTCGTGATACCCGAAAGGGCTTCCCCAAAATGGATAGCCCTCCTAACTCCTGCTACGGGCAAAGCCGTCAAAAGAGCTTCCCCTACCAGAAAGTCGGTCTTCGAAAGATTGGCCGACCCTCCTCAAACCTTAACAAGGACGTCGGTCTTCAGCAGGCTGACGCAAATTGAAGCCCCCCAGCAAAGCTGGGGGCATGAAAAAGCTGCTTCCAAAACCGAGGCGGTCCCTTCTGCAAGGCACGCTCGACATCGCCACTGACGCCGAGTGAGAAAAGCTGAGGGCAACTCTCCTATGGACTTACTCCGCCAGCTCTAATGGTGGAAGTTGACGCTACTATTCCAACCAGGAACATCTTTGATCTGCTCAGGAGGGTGCACTCCAATGGCGGTGCTAAAGAAATCGCCCCCACCTGTAGAGGTTACTGCGCAGGCAAAACCGGAGCAGCCCCATCAGCGGCTCTCTTCGCAAATTCATAGGGTCTGGAGAAATGTCCAGGACTCTATGATTGACCAATATCACTCTCATTGACCGAAGAAATTGAAGGTTTGGCAAGAAAAAGACACCCCTCCGTCATACAGCGAGAGGCTTCTTCTATATAGGTGCCTGTTACAACGGCTCCTTCAACTCCAACTTCCCACAAAAGGATGAGGCTGGAAAAAATCCCACCGCCTGTGGAAAATTCCAAAAGCGATGGACCCTAACGCCCCAAGTCTGGGGGCATGATCATATATACGATCTACATGGCTTCAGAAAAGGAGGAAATCCGTGCCTTCGTAGGTCATCGACCGCAAACTCGGCCGCCAACTAAGGCTCAGGAGCAACAACAAAAGCTTCAGGAAATGCTGACCAATATGGCAGCACTTACCGGGAATAAAGAAAGTCCGGATACAACAGCCGAACAGCGTCAGGAGCAGGAGACTGATACTGAGTTCTTGCGAAGGTGCTTGAAAGAAAGGACAAGGAAGCTGCTTAGCAAGCTGTTAATATAAAGCAGATGGCTCTCTTGTTCCAAGATATAGTTAGAATGATGATCCAACTAGAACCCCCAGCCGAAGATCCGCCGATAATCATCGAGGATGACAGAGGGGAAACATCAAATTCTCTTTCGGTCTTATCCGCAGCCAAGGAGAAAACAATCTCTAAGGCCGCTCTTGATGATTATATCGTTTAACAAATAAGAGCTAATGAAGTTGATGGCCAAATCATCAGAATCAGGCGACTGTATCCAGGCTGGTATGACCAAATCAAATACCGGCCGGGATATACGATCCCCAAGTTCCATGTGTACAAAGGGGCAAGCAACCCTCATCAGCACGTCGTGCAATTCAGAGCTTTGTGCGACAACACTGGAGGCGACGACAAACTGTTGCTTTGCCGGTTCCTCGGCAGCCTGTCAGAAACGACCTTTGAATGGTACTCGGAGCTCCTAAATGACTCCATAAAAACATTCACAGAGATAGAACTGCTATTCACGCAGCGTTTCTCCAGAGTGAGCGAGCACACTCCAATTACGGCATTAATCAATGCCAGGGTAAAGCCGGGAGAGACCTGGGTCCAATACGCAATCCGGTCCCGGAACCTATGGTCTAAGTGCAAACAACGCATTGAAGAATCTCCCGTCATGGGCATGTTCATCGGGACCCTAGATCTTCAAATGACTGTGTCCCAGTTCATGACATTCTTCAAACCAACGACCTTCCAGGCTCTGATCGATAAACTGGCCCAAATGGACCAAATGGATCACGGGCCTTCCTCCTCAAATAAGGATCCACGAAATAACAAGGGTAAAGGGAAAGCGGCCTTTGTTGCCAACACTCAACAACAACCAAGTGACCCAAACCCGCTGCTCGCCAAAACAACACGCGTCCGCGCCCATCATTGAAGGAAATATTAGGACGCGCTTAATCGTTTTCCCACGATAAGATGAGGAGACTGTTCGAGTTGGCAGTGCGGAATAAACTTATCACATTACCAGACCCGCGGCGTCCACCGCATCTCGGGGACGTCAGCAACTCTAATTACTGCTCCTATCACAGAATAGTGAGCCACCCAATTGAAGATTGCTACGCCTTCAAGAGCTGGGTCGAAGACCAGTATCAACAGGGAAAATTTACGCTGTCTGATAACTGGAGAGTAAACCCACATCAGAAGCACACTCCTTAAAAGGTGGATACACAGGGGGCATCATGCTCACTCATGGAAGAAACTCCATGGGAAGTCGTTCTTTCAGCAATAACCAAAAGAATGCTGAAGGATCTACAGGCATGTCCGGCAGTCAGGTGGAAAAGCCTACTTGAGCCTGAAATCATCAAAGGGATGTTGGAACCAAGTCCCGCACCGAAAATTGTTAACGAGCGGAAAAACCCCCAAGTCAAGCCTTCAAACTCTTCGAAGAAAAAAAGAAGACCAAGAAACCTATGTAGCCTGCCGAGTATGACGACAAGCGCACTGACCTGCAAAAATACATTGACACGCTGGAGGAGTACAACCAGAAGGCGTGGACACCAGTCACGCTCGAAGAGTTCCTCAAGCGTATTCTTGAGGACGAAGATAGTGATTACGATGAGAAAAATGACTCATCAAAAGACACCGGGGATCGTGTAGCAATTTGCCACATGGTCTCCCATTCGTCGTTAAATGAAGAAGAAACTCTCTCGGCGTCAGAAAACAACGCGGAGGAACTGGGTGCAGAATCGGCGCTAAAATCTCCGGAACTGCCAAAAGACCCGATCGATAGGCTGTTAAACGCTGCCTTTCAAAAAAAGCAAAGTTGACCGAGAACACGAAACGACCATATATGAAAAGGCCAAGCGTCAGCGTCAGGATGAAGAAGCTGTGGCGAGGACGAGTCGTAAAGTACTCCGACCAAACTAAAGCATACCTGCTACAAATAAGAGCAGAAGAAAAACAGAGAAGCGGTTCGCCAAAGCCCTGTCAATAGGAATGAAGCTGCCACCTCTCGTAGGAAACACTCTCGCGGTCAAATGCCTCGACGGAGAGGATTCACATACAAACTACTGCCTATATCATCGGAGGGTTACCCACCCCACTGAGGAATGCAGTCCTTCAAGAAGTGGTGGCAAAGATACGTTGCCCACCAAAAACACTTTAAGAGGATGAAGCACGAAGCTCGTTGACGGCAAAATAGTGCGAAAAATACGCATGAAGAAACGACTAGCAACTGTCTTATGGTTGGTATCAGTTCGGAAGGGGATAAACCCCAAGTTCTTACCTTCGGGAGCGATTATGAGGACGAAATACCCCTCAGCCCCCTCTTCAAAGACTCCCCCGCCGAAAAAGAAGAGGAGGTGAAGAACTGCGAGAATATTCAGCTACGTAACTGCACGCTGCCTGAGAGAAACCTCAGACCAACAAACAAAGGTACGAGCAAAAACGACAAAGGGAAAGAAAAAATCTCTGAGGAAATTGCTCTCGACGATGGAGTTGTCAAGGAGCTCGCAACAAGGGACCCGTCTAGGAAAAATAAGGTGGATTACAATGTCATATCACATTTGAGGAAAATACTCTCACAACTGAGCATATTGGATGCTCTCCTCCTGTCCAAAGAGGTACGAGATTCCCTAATCAAGGCATTACAAGAGCCCGATCAGTTCCAAGCTTTTATCGCAGAAGAGAAAATGAAAGATGAACTGGCAGAGGTCCACACGGCTGACATTAAATTCAGCGATGAAGATCTCTTCCTCGGTACATGCGAGCATAATCTCCCGTTATACGTCACTGGTTACTGCCATGACATCAAGATAGGGAAAATCGTTGTCGACAACGGGTCCTCCGTTAACCTTCTCGATGTAAAAGTGCTGAAGGAGATTTGTATGAACGTTCAGCACCTCGCTCGAGATAAAATTACCATCTCCGGGTTCGACTCACAATCGTCACGGATGCTTGGGTCTGTAATACTGACATTATGCTTTGGACTGCTCATCACTGACATCAAATTTCATATCATTGACGCCAAGACTTACTATAACGCTTTGCTCGGCAGGCCTTGGTTACATGAGTACAATATCATCCCTTCTACACAACATCAGTGTATGAAGTATTTTAAAGACTACTTAGAATACACCGTCACAGGGGAGCTAAATCCGTTCTCCGTAAACGAGGTCCGAAAATATGAAGACGCAAAATACTTCTTACCAGACTTCGAGGATACGGAAAGGTTCCACAAGCCGGAGAATAAACAGATGTCCGTCACCACTATCCCGATTTTTGGGAGCGATACCGAGGAAGATGAAGAAATGTCTATCGGGACAACCACAAAAAGAAAATAACAATCCTGGACCATCTATTCCTATTTTGGTTTTTGGCAGCGACTCATAGGATGAGGCCAACACGGTGTTCTCCGTCCTCCCGTCAATGCAAACTTTTGCCGGAGCAGATCAGAGTCTGCAAATCACAATGGCTTTGTCTTGACACTGCAAGGAACTTGATGCGCTCCATATATAGAGCGTACAAGAACTACAAACTTTCTACGTGCCTCCCAGGCGAAGAGGTGAAAAAGCGATTCTCTTCTACCAATCTACGGAAATCAAAGTAGAAAAGGAAGTTTAGCATGGTGCTGATTTTGCACTCGACAATTTTCAACCAATTCGTCTACCAAGATATTACGCGAAGGGATTGAAAAGGCTGTTAAGATACCAAGGTGTACCTCTCAAACAAACTGTTCGACAAGCCCAATTATACAAAAAGATTTGGAATATTCTCAGGACTCAGCGAAATATGCCCAACAGAAAGATGGAGACAACCGGGCTTGGATACGTTCAGTCCAAGAAACGGGAGCGGTTCCACAGTCACCACGTCATAAACAGCTTCAGTGAAGGGGAAAACGCTCTTCCAAATGGCCGTGACGTTGAAACAGAATGAAATCCTGCTCTAAGAACGTTAATTCCGTCACTCGAAGAACAAATAGACAAGCTAATAAAAGAAGCTTGTCAAAAGAGTCGAGACAATCACGGCCGCGAAATGGCCATTTATGAAAAGGTCAGGACGCAGCGCCTCAATTAGCGATCTGCGGAGAAGGAAGACCATAATGCTCTTCATCCTCGACCCGCTGTATGTCCTCACGAAAGGGGAAAATCCCGAAATAGTGGCAAAAACAGGGCAAAGAACGCAAACAACGTTCGAAAACAACAGAGCGGATCCAAGATGCCACGCAATCGAGAAAAACTCGGTTGCAGCCCATCCTTTATAAAGAAGATGGGTCGGGAATACTCTTTCCCCCAAGACAAGATAAGGAAAATATTCAACCTTGTCATGAAGTATCAAATGATAACACTTCCGGAGTCTCGGCATCCTGAACAAATAAACGAAGTCTATCATCCGGATTATTGCTCCTACCACCGAGCAATAAGTTATCCCTTTGAAGACTGCTTTACTTTTAAAGACTGGGTAGAAGACGAATATCAATAAGGCAGGTTCGCTTTATCCGACAGCTGGAGGGTAACCCCGCCGCAAAAGCATAAGCCAAAGAGGACCTATACCGTGAGTATAGGACCAGCTCAACATTAGGAATGGAAGCGAACTCGTACCTTCCATATGATAACACTTTCAAAAGAGGGAGGGTGCGAGACTATGGATGACCTCCACATGTGCTTCGCAAATGAAAATGAGGAAGGGGTGATCTCAGTGTTTCCACCAGCATCAAAAGAGCTAGAAGATGGGATACACACCACGACAGACAACCTAAGAAAAATTGACTTAGGGACGGAATATGATCCAAGGCTGACATTCGTCAGTGAGCTACTATCTGAAAAACGGGTAGCCACGTTAAAAGACGTGTTCATGCAATATAAAGAATGCTTCGCGTGGAACTATTCCGAAATGTCAGGTCTAGATCCAAAGATGGCAGTACATAAACTGGCCATATCGCCGGACATAAATCCAGTTAAACAGGCGCCAAGAAGAATGCGGCTCGAACTTGAGATGGATATGAACGCTGAAATCAAGAAAGTAATCGACTCCAGCTTCATCCAAGAAGTTCAGTATCCGACTGGATCGCTAACATCATTCCAGTGAGGAGGAAAAATAGGACGGTGCGCATTTGTGTGGATTTTCGGGACCTCAACAAAGCTTGTCCAAAGGATGATTTCCCAGTACCTGTTACCGAGATAATGATCGATAACACGTCTACCCATGAGATTTACTCCTTCATGGATGGATCTTCAGGATATAATCAAATAAAAATGCATCCTGAAGACCAAAAGCATACCGCCTTCCGGACTCCGCTAGGCATATTCTGTTATAAGGTGATGCCCTTCGGTTTAAAGAACACTGGCGCTACTTACCAAAGGTCCATGACAAAGATCTTCGATGACCTCATACACGAGATCGTCGAATGCTACATTGATGACCTTGTGGTAAAGCGTAGATCTCACGAGGAACATTGGGAACATCTAAAAATAGTGTTCTGATGTGTTCAGAAGTATAATTTGAAGATGAATCCTTTAAATTGTGCGTTTGGAGTCTCCTCAGGAAAATTCCTAGGATTCATCATACAGCACCATGGTATCAAAATCGATCCCTCAAAGATCAAGGCGATTATTGAAATGCCCAAGCTAAGAACTCTCATATAGTTGTGATCTCTTCAAGGAAAGCTCGCACATATCTGGCGGTTCATAACCAACCTCTCCGGAAAATATCGTCCCTACAGTCATTTGATGAAGAAGGGGACCCCGTTCGTCTGGGATCAAAAGTGTCAAAATGCACTAGACAAAATCAAGCAATACCTGCAAAATCCGCCGGTATTGACCGCTCCGATTAAAGGAAAACCCCTTATCCTATATACAACAGCCCTTGAGGTTTCTCTAGACGCGCTATGTGCACAAGAGAACGATCAGGGAAAGGAGAGAGCTATGTACTATTTGTGTCGAGTTCTCCTGGGGGCAGAAAACAACTACCCCCCATCGAAAAGCATTGCCCGGCATTGATCTTCGCGATAACGAAACTCAGACATTACGTCTTGGCACATGAGGTCCATCTCATATTAAAAATGGGCCCTCTCAAATATTTGATATCAAGGGCCATACTAACAGGAAGGCTTGCCAAATGGGCCCTCCTCCTAATGGAGTTCTCAGTGACGTATCGACCCCTTAAAGCAGTAAAAGGACAGGCCATAGCTGACTTTCTTACGGAGCATCCGATACCAGCCGACTCCCTGTTAAATTGCGAATTGCCAGACGAACATGTGTTCGACGCAATCGTAGAAGAGAAAGAAGAAAATGATTCCCAATGGGAACTCTACTTTGATGGAGCATCGTCCGTGAAACAACGAAAGCAAAACACCCCCATAATCAAAGCCGGGGTGTGCCTTATCTTCGTGACCCTGCAAGGAGGGATATTGCGTTACGCCCTTTCCTTAACGGAGATAAGGACTAACAACGAAGTTGAATATGAATTTTTGATAGTAGAATTCGAGACCGCTATCGACATGGGAATCAAAAATCTCTTCATATATGGAGACTCCCAGCTGATCATTAGCCAAGTAAATGGCGACTATCAGACATGCAAGTCAGAGCTGATAAAGTATGGCGAAAGAGTGCAGCAACTGCTAATACAAATCCCCTCTTATATCCTGAAGAGTATACTGCGTGCAGAAAACAGTAAGGCGGATGCATTGGCCAAATTGACTAAGGAACTGGCTGATGAAGACCTCGATGACATAAGGATCATTGTGCAAAGCCGCAGGATTCTCACGCCAAAAAATATATCTTTCGAAGACCTGATAGAGCCATCCGAAAGAAAAGAAATGACCGAACAAGTAACCCTTCAAATAGAGGACGAAGAAAAGGTCAAGGACTAGAGGGAAGTTTTCATAGACTACTTCAAATCCCAATGAACGCCCAAAAATGCGTCGTTTAGACATCAGTTCATGAAACGAGCTTTGTCCTTCGCCTTCGTCAATGATACTCTATACAAGAGATTGTTCGACTGTCTGTGGCTAAGATGTCTGGGACCAGAAGAAGTGAAGAGAGTCGTTCAAGAAACTCACGATGGACTCTGTGGTTCTTATCAAGTCAGGCCAAAGATGAAGTTAAAGATAAAAAGAATGGGTTACTATTGGCCCACAATGATTCAGGATTGTCTCGAATATGCGAAGCAGTGTCACTCATGCCAAATTCACGGGGACTTCATCCACCAACATCCAAATCCGCTACACCCAACAGTAGCTAGCTGGCCGTTCGAAATATGGAGAACCGATATAATTGGCCCCAATGAATCAAAATCGTCCAAAGGAAATCGGTTCATACTGGTAACGACCGACAACTTCTCCAAGTGGGCAGAAGCAGTACCACTAAGGGAGGTTAAGACAATATCCTCCATTTCTTCAGAACCCATGTCATCTTTCGGTTCAGCACTCCGCGACGAATTATCTCGGAAGTGGGTCAGCTTATAGAAGTCATAAAATCAGCCACTTCACACAACATCATAAAATAGATTGGAGATGCTCTTCAGTCTATAATCCACGGGACAACGGTCTAGCTGAAGTTTTCAACAAGACCTTGATAAAGATTATAAAGAAAACTGTGTCCAGAAACAAAAAAGATTGGCACGAAAGGCTGCACGAAGCTCTCTGGGCGTACAGAAAAACGTTTAAGATGACCACGAATACGACACCGTACGCATTGGTGTTCGGCACGGAAGCAGTGCTCCCACTGGAAATAGAACTCCCATCTCTACGAGTATCGGTTCAATATGAGCTGAAAGATGAAGAAAATGCTCATCTTCGGCTTGAGGAGCTCGACGCCCTCGACAAAACTCGTCTTATAGCATAGCAAAATCTGGAGGCTTCTAAGACAAAGATGACACGGTCATACGAAAAACTGACCAGGCTGAGAACATTCCGCCAAGGCGAACTCGTGCTAGTCGTCAAAAGACCCATGATCCCCAATCGTGCAAAACGGGGGAAGTTCGAGCCGAACTACGAAGGCCCGTACATCATAGACAAAGTATATCAAGGTAGAGCCTACCTGCTAATCGATATGCATGGCGAAAGACCCTTCTAGCCAATAAATGGTCGATTCCTCAAAAAATACTACGTTTGACGAGTCACGACTTAGGTCAATTATAGTGAGGACGCTTGTGTCCGCTCGCTATCTTCCTGAGTCAGAACTCTGAGCTCCGTTGCCTAAAAAACGGTGACAACGGACCGAGAATTCCTTAAACTAACTATCCGCCTCAAACATGGCGATATTGGACCGAGAATTTCTTAAACTAACTATCCGCCTCAAACATGGCGATATTGGGCCGCGATGTCCCTAAACTAACAACGGACCGAGATTTTCTTAAACTAAAACTTCGCCTCAAACTTGGCGATAATGGACTGAGACGTTCCTAAACTAACAATGGACCGAGACGTCCTTAAACTAACAACGGACCGAGATGTCCTTAAACTAACATTCGTCCCCAAGATGGGAATGCTGAACCGAAAAGTTCTTAAACTAAAACTTCGCCTCAAACATGGCGATGACGGACCGAGAAGTCCTTAAACTAACTATCCGTCTCAAACATGGCGACAACGGACCGAGATGTCCCTAAACTAACAACGGACCGAGAAGTCCTTAAACTAACTATCCGCCTCAAACATGACGACAACGGACCGGGATGTCCCTAAACTAACAAAGGATCGAGATGTCCCTAAACTAACAACGGACCGAGATGTCCTTAAACTAGAACTTAGCCTCAAATATGGCGACAATGGATCGAGATGTCTCTAAAATAGCACATCGCCCCCAAATACGATGATACGATCCCTTGAGATCTATATTGCAATCGAAGTCCTAACGGCAAAGGTTGCAACTTAAGTCCCACTGGCTACACAGATACTCCAGCGATGAAGCCATCCCCAAATTCCACCGGCAAACAGATGGGTCATTTTTGACGAAGCTACTTTTGAGAGTTTCGCCATTCGGAAAAAAAAGAAAAAAATGGTATGTTCACAAGCGAAATGGGCACGGATGAAAACCCGAAAGGGCGCCGTGAGTAAAAACAGCAGAGCTATCGGCGAGCTTGTGAAAACCCGGAAAGACACAATCTCATAAAAAAATATCTGCGTGAGATCCTTATGACTCACAAAGGAGTAACACACTTAGGAACCCCTACGATTCCTAAGAAGAAACTACACTTGCGAGATCCTCACGACTCGTAAGGAGAATTTCCCTTATGAGACCCTCACGGCTCATAAGATTCAAAAGTCTTAAGCTACAGGGATCTGAACCTATTCTTAAGCCCTCATATTCCCCTAATGTTGTCCTACAGGCAGTCCTATATTGGCCCTTGTATACAATCCATATGCATAAATAAATATATCCCCACTAAGTTCCACCAACGACGAGAAACGTCCCCATATGGTGAACGACACTTGTAAGTCCTCTCGACTTATAAGGAGAAAACTCTTTTGGAAGATCCTTATGACTTACAAGAGAAAATATCACTTAGGAATCCCTATGATTCCTAAGAAGAAAACACACCTACGAGATCCTTACGACTTGTAGGGAGAAATACCTTTATGAGAGCCTTACGACCCATAAAGTCAAAAAGCCTTAGTCGACAGGATCCCAACCTTGTTTGCTAAGCCATCTTTGTTCAAACGAACAAAGGAAAATGATGATTCGCTCCTGGTAACATTTCAGTTGTAGCGATGATGATGCCTAAATAGATGTCAAACACCAAGTCCTCTCAAGGCAAATGATAATTCGCTCTTGGCAATATTCCAGTGGTAGCGATGCTGATGCCATGATTGGTATCATATTTCAAATCCCTTAAAAAAAGCCGAAATGATAGGGTAACTTGCAATAAAAAGCAACGAGTAAAAACAAAAACAGCCAAAATGATTGGGCATTGCGATAAATAGCCAAAATGATTGGGCAATCGTGACTTTCGCGACATAAAACCTGAAAAGGCAGAGCATCGCGGAAAGAAAAAAAATGAAAATGAAACTTTTTGCCCTGCAGGTAGGTCTACAACGACTCCTGTATACAATCCATGGGCACAAATGAAAGAAAGGGAACCATATTTTCCCACCAGGCTCCGTCAAAGGGAGAGCCAAATCTTGATGCCAATATTTACAGCCTAAACATTGACTCGACGTGTTTCTCATGCCAGCAGGGTGCATACACGACGTCAACAAAGACCCAAGGGTCGAATAAAAGAGGAGTGATAGCAAAATCCTAGCTCCATGTCTGAACGGTACATATACAACCTGGAGACTATCCCGACGTTCCTTCTCATTTCAGCAGGATGCAAACGCAATGTCACCATCAAACAAGAAAGACCCAAGGGTCAAAAGCAAAAAATGCAGCCATGGAAAAATCCTAGCTCCAACTCTTGACAGTACATATACAACCTAGAGACTGTCCCGGCATCCCTCCTCATTTCAGCAGGGTGCGGATGCAACTATCAAATGAAATTGGAGCGATGGCATATTCCTAGATCCGGACTTCAATTGCAAAACAAACAGTACAGAGGTCCTCCAGATGTCTACCCTACTTCAGTAAAGAATCAGTGCGATATCGTCAAAGCAAAAAAAAAACCCCGAAGTGACAGTATATTCCTAGCTTCGGGTTTTGACGGCAACTCATATAAAGCCTAAAGACCGCTGGAGATCATCCCACCCCAGAAGGGTGCGGTTATGGCTCATCGGGGCTCTAAATTGAGCCTAATCTTAAGTTAAAAGCATCATGGAAAATTCCTAAAGCTTGCTCTTCCAACGGTAATATGACTGACCTAAGGAGATTACTTGAAGACGTTTTGTCCAGCCCCCGAAGGGATCAGAGACACTACAGTCGTGGGGCTATTCAAACAACAGCTTAAAGATTGCATATCGAGGAATACATCAGCCAATGCGACGGTACCACGGACTATAACCCTAGTACCACAAACCTAACAGACCCCTGTCGTAAAGAATGGGGGTTATCTACATACAATATTATGACATATTTGCCTGTAAACCCAAGGGAGGTAAACTAAAAATACTCCGAAATGAGTATATAAACTAGAGACTCCGAAATGAGTGAATAAACTACAAACTCCGAAACGAGTAAATAAACTAGAGACTTCAAAACGAGTGAATAAACTACAAACTCCGAAATGAGTGTATAAACTACTTTGCGCTGAATCAAGAAAAGGAAAGTGTAGATATAAAAAAGGGCTTATCATTCATACTTCAAAAAAGATTACAAAGTGATGATAAGAACAACTAAAAAAACGCTACTACCTCATCTGAAGTCTACAACGGCATGTCGCTAAACTCCGACACGGATTCTCAAACTCAAAAGCAAGTATGAGCAGTGCGCCTTCAGCTTCATCGATCATATTTTTGTACATCTTCTCTCGGATGCTAGCGTCAGGGTCACTACTGATGTCCTCCACTCTTTGATATGCCGATACTATTGTTTTCTGTTAAAAAAAGCGGTGCAAGATGGCGACGAGATTATCTTTCCGTTTCTTTGAGATCAACCCCATCATATACACAGAATGCACCTTGTCTTCAGTATCATTGAGTTCTTGAAGTGGCATAACCTCAAGGCACCCAGGTATAGCTTCCCAGATCGATCCAACGACGATCTTCAAAAGGGCAGAACGGCAGGGGAGCAATCGATCGTTGTAATCGTCGAAGCGATGCATCACCGTTTCATATTGGGCGTCAGTGAACTCCTGGCCTTGGCAGCGACCTTGGATGCAAATCTCCTCATAAGAGATAATCTCTTTAAGATCATACAGACGACCAGCCATGGTACCTAAAAAAAGTAGAGAGTTAGCGATTAGCATATTAAAATCACTACAGTAGGCCCCACAAAATCAAGGTGATGACTCATCAATGATGAGACATGCACATATTGTGAGAATCCAAAAGGATTCTCATTAAATGAGAAATCTCATTAAGCGGTGGAGTCCAAAACTCTTAATGTTCTTGAAGAACGTGTTCTACAACATATCCAAATCTGTAAGAAGAATTTACAATAGAACCCTAAAAAGAAAACAGGAAAGAGGAATAAAATTCCTAAATTTTTTCAAAATTCCCTAGAGCTAAACTTTGTCATACAAACTGGAATCAAATTCCTTCGATAATGGGATTAAATCCCAGAAATCCCCATGGGAAATATACCGGAATTAAATTTCAGAGAACCCTCAAAGATCAGAGTTAATAAAAAGGTAAAACCCTAAGATTTTTAAGATCTACGGTCTACCCAGATAAAGTTTTTAAAAAATCTCTAAGAGATCATTTCAAGAAAAAAGCCAAGCTCTATTAATGGGTTAAAAATCCAAAACAAAAAAGAGTTTCTTTTAAGAGTTAAAAAGTTGGTCATAATCCTTACTAATTTTCTTAAAAAGAGTTCAACTCTAAGAGTTTCTTTGGGTAGAGATCTAAGATCTGAGAAGAGAATTAAATTTTCAAGGAAGAAGAAGAATGATGACGAAACGACAGTCATCTTAAGGGCCAAAGGTCCTATTTATAAGATGTGGAAGGACGGTTCAACTCCGCAGGAAATCAAACGGTGTAAAAAGTGACATTGTTGCACCCATGTGTGAGCACGTGAGAATAACGGTGGGGGCATTTATTCACCCAAAAATAAAAGAAAATAAATATATCTAAAAAGAGAAAAGCTCTGTTGAAAGCTAATGGGGCAGCGCCTCACGTGTTTCTCACGAGGGCGCCAGTCCCAGCACCAATTTTGTGGTGGCGCTGCACGTGCTTCTCACGCCGGCGCCAATGTGCAAAGCACAGAAACGCTTTCTGAATAAGAATTAAATTCTTATATGGCGCTGCATGTGCTCATCACGCGAGCACCAATGTGCAAAGCACAGGAGTACCCATCATAAGAATTAAATTCTTAAGTGGCACCCACGTGCACAACACGTGAGTGCCAACACCCAAGTCAAGATCAATAGAATTAAATTCTACATGAGAATTTAGGATACTCTCTGTTAAACAGATCCGTTGGATCAAAGATCCAATAGAGATAATAAATTATCAAAATATAGAATTAAATTCTATCAGAAAGAACTAAGTTCTTTTCAAAAGATTAAACCCTTGTATTTTATATGTACTAGACAAAGAAGATATTTTTAATCTCTTCTTTTTCTTTACCTAGGATTTGAAAGGAGAACGGGGATTTATTCAGCGAGAGAATTAAATTCTCAGTTTTAGCTTCTATTTTTTTGTTTGCATAAGATTATGTGGAGAGTTCTCTCTATATCTCCATGTCTATTTCTGAGTCTCTCTAGACTTGAAATCTCAAGTTCTTTATATAGAGATTGTAAACTGTTAATCAGTTTGAGAAAATCTCTCATTTGAGAGATAGCAATTGATTTAATTGGTCTCAAAGATTATTCGGAGAATTTTACCCATCGTTGGAATTTTGATCCAGTGATTTCTATTTTTACAAAATATATTTTCTTGTTTTTAACAAGATTATGAAAATATTTTCCCATATATAGAATTTTATTCAATCTTTTGATTCAAATGGTGATTTTTAACCACCATTGGATTTTTAATCCAAGGATTCTCTGTTCAACAGAGTATATTTTTTTGTTCAGATAGATTAGGAAAGTATTTTTCCATATAGAATTTAATTCTATCTTTTGCTGATATTTTAATAGCACCATTGGATTTTTGATCCAATGTTTCTCTGTTTAACTGAGAATATTGTTTGATCAGAGAGATATTTTCCTTAATAGAATTTAATACTATCATTCCAATAGAATTTAATTCTATCATTTGATAATTTTTAATCACCATTAGATCTTTGATCCAATGGCTCTGTTTAACAGAGAATATCTTCAGACTTTAGGAAAATATTTCCCATGTAGAATTTAATTCTACTCAGTCAAACCCGTTTTAAATTGGACGCTGACACTCACGTGCTATGCACGTCGGCGCTACGTGCCTTTCACGTGAGGCGCCTGTATAGGATTTAATCCTATTAAAGACTAGCGTCGGTGGTCACGTGCCTTTCACGTGAGACGCTGTCTTAGAATTTAATCCTATCCAAGACACGCGTTCACATGCTTTGCATGTCAGCGCTCATGTTCCTTTCACGTGAGGCGCCGTCTCATTTTATGAGGGAATCGTTTAACCTTCTTTCTCTTCTTTTTCCGAGTTAATCTTTTCTTTTCTAATGCCTTCTTTTAGTCAGAGCTTGGAAATAATTCTACTATGCACAACATTTTCTGTGCCGAAACTTAAATATTTCTCTTTATAATCTAAAACAGTGCTCATCTTCTCCTTCAAAGGGAAAGAACCACTTTAGCAGAGAAAGAACCATGGCTTACAATCACCCACATGCTTCTCGAAAACCATGGGAGGTGCCCATTGAGGATATTATACCTCATTTTGTTGCTCGTCTGGTGAATCCCGCTCTCATGGATGATTAATGCGACACGGTGATGCACGAGCTTATGATTCGTAGAGGGTCTCCTCTCCCCGCCGGTTCTATTTGGCTTTGCATGATTTTCTTGGCTATTCTTGACATCATTCCGTCTCATCCGGCGGAGATGACTCTAGCGATGTTCGACGTAGTGGAGGACAAGATCGACTGCGTTCATGATGCGTGCTTGTTTACAAAGCCTCTGAAGGACTACTCGATTCATATGCTGAGTTAGATCCGGGCTCGACGGGCTGTCATGTCTTCCTTTGTCGAAGAGCGTGGCACTGATAGATGGGGAGGGAATCTTCATGGGAACCACCATTACGACATAGTAAAGTGGGCAGAGAGGGAGTTAGACAACTTTGTTTACTGTTTTGTTAACCCTTGTAGTTCTAATCCCATGTTTGGTGATCTCTTCCCTGTAGCTTGAAATAAATATTTGAATACATGTTTGTTATTTGATGAATTTCTCCACATCAAACAAATGCCCCCACTACTTTGCCCATGTTGGTATAGACATGGGTTAAGTAGTGTGGAGTAATATATAGCATATGACTGATTTTGGGAGGGCGTATCGTTCATAACTTTTAAAATCATAATCTAAGAAGATAGCGAGAGGGTACTGGCGCCGTCATATATCATTGACTCAAATCATAATTCTCAAGAAATATGAGGCCCATGAGTTGCTCCTTTCTCCTTTTGATGGAGACGTCATTTACCAATTTTGTCGGATGTGGCCCATGGATAGCATACAAGAGTCAATATTGACCTACTTGCAGGGCAACAATGGGTTTGGAAATAGGTTGATATTGCTGGGTTACCTAGCATGGAAGCAAGGTTTTGGGAGGCATCGTCCATACCAAATTCAAAAATTTGCCGTTCTAGCTAACCCTAACCCTAGAATCGTATACTAGAAATCAACGGAATGTAATGCAAACAACATCGCATATGAAAGTGAACAAGGAATACAACCTTTGTAGACCGGTCCTTCACTTCATTAGCTCCATGTAGTCATCCATTCGCTGCGATCGTGAACTCCGGACTCTAGAGAGGCTCCCTTGAAGAAACGAACATGCTTGCTTCGAAGACTTCGAGGCTGAAGATGATCTACGTCGAGGAGACACTAACCCAAGCTATCTCTTCACTAATTACGGAATTAGTGAAGCAAACACCCTATACTAAATGGCAAGTAGTAGATGATGATAAAGTAGGAAGTGGGCTCACTTTAGTTTTATTTTTTTCACAAGTTTTCATCACAAACTCAAATCCTAGAAAACTCTTTTCTTGAGCTCTTGAAGAAGAAGATGAAGAGAGAGTTATGAATGAATAATTCATGAGGTTAGAAATGTAACCATGGTGAGTTATCCTCTCATGCCTAACTCATGTAGAGAATAAACCATGGGCTAAGGTTAAGGCTTGGGTTAAAAAATATCTTAAGCATGACAAACAAGTGGGATTTGGTCAATGTTCTACAAGCTTCTCCAAGCTTAACCTTGACTAAATCCAAATGTTTTATTTGCTTAAAACAAATAAAACCTAGCTTAAACCCTAGCATGGCATTAGTCTCATACAATGTTGCATTTGTAACCTAACATGACACAAACATGTACACAAATATACATATCACATATATACAATGTGCACATCAAGTAAGAAAAGAAATCATAAGTGAGCTAATACTAGTTAATGTAAATTAATATATCAAATATATAATTATCCATTAGATTATCAAATCAACTCTTGATTTAATAATCCGGCTATATCACATATAACCGACTAATATTTATATGTAACAACTTATCGAATCAACTCTTGATCCGATATCCCGGCTATATCGCATATAACCGACCGATGTCACAAATCGCGAGAATAGAATACGATATCACATATCGTATTAATCTCGGTCCCGCACATATCACATATGTGCTCCTACTTCGTTTCGCTTGAGCCAGGAAACCTCTGTGTAGGACTCTAAACACTCGTCAATACGTCGGTAGTAGGTGATGATCATATCAAACACCCACAAGCGGTCTGCTAAACGTAACGGCCACCCGGGTATTGAGCGATCGGAAAATCAACAAGCAAGCCTGTTCGTACTCCTGCGAATCCAATCAGTAACACTACCGTACAGTCCGGTCTCTTCGTCTGATATGTCGGATATCTCGTCTAGGGGTGGTGAACGTCAGACCCCAGTAACTCAATAATTCGTGCCGATATGAGGCTCATAATGGGTCGAGAAACTACTGATAACACTTACCAGTATATCTCTAAAGCAGCCCCGGCCATGGACTTCCTGTTATAGCCAATCGAGCACAGCGCAACATCAATCCTAATATTGGGAGAGACGAAACCCCTACTATCGTTCATTGCCTCCATGTGATTCGGGAATGTATCCAAAAGACACCGTTTTGCACGTTCTCTTGAACGTGGTAAGGTGGAAATCAAAGCACAGTGGGAATCACACAAGACTCTATGATGATCTCGAGTCTACAGACTAACCTGTACTAGTGTCACCAGAGAACTCCCATCTGATATTAGGTATAATACCATCTGGGAGTTCTCGTCGAGTCCGTTCAGTGTACCCAGTCTCCACTGAGCACCCGTATACTATCTCTGATATCAAACACCAATGGATATGGGATCATCCATCGCCCATCTATATGGGTCGAAAAGCTATACGCTAGTCTACTCTGGTATATCGATGCCCTGTCTCGATACACCATCGACTAGGAACATTTGAAGGATGTACTTAGCGACTACACTATCCCCACTAGTATGATCTGCATCATAATCCTGGTACTCAAGTACTCATCCTAAGGGCTTTATCAACATGTAATATAGAGACAATCAGTGTACATGTTAAGATAAAGAGCAACCAAATAGCATACCATCATATCGAGCAAGAAAGTCCTCCATATATATGTCCAAGCATCCACTACAATATACATCGTATGTACAGTAATGGCCTCTAGGGAATACATATAACTAACAGATATCCCCGTCGCCTAAGGCTTTTCACCTTTGTAGCAGGAATTGCCTCCGTATTAGAAGTACCTTCATTATGCCCCCGGCGTTGCTGGGGTGCTTTACTCGACGTCAGCCTGTTGAAGACCGACATCTTTATTGGAGTTGGAACAGAGTTGGCTAATCTTTTGAAGATTGACCGTCTTGGAGAGGAAGCACTTTTACCGTTTTCATCTGTAGCAGGAGTAGGGAGGGCTAGCCGTTTTAGGGCAGCTCCCTCTGGTATCATGGGCTTCTTTATGGGCCCACTCTATTTGTTCCCCAGCCTATTGAAGGCCAAGACATCAGATTTGGATGACTTGCTGATAGGAGTCGTCACGGTCGCCAGCCGATCAATGACCGACCTTTTGGGAGTTTCTCCTTGTGGCGCTGAGGCGCCAAAATTCACAGGCGGGAGCATGGTCCCGAAGAACAATCCAGTAGTGGCTTGAGTAAGCTGCACCACCGGCATTGAGAAGACGGAGGCCGTGTTAGGCCCGTAAGCAACCCCTTCACCTTAGGAGGAGAGGGAGTTGCTGCTGCAAGAAGTGCAGCGAGAAGCCATCGATTCTACACAGAAGCGAGACACAATGTTTTAGTACCTCGAACCCAAAGGCAAAAAACATATAGCAAACCATGATTTTTTTCACGATCACGACAAACAAAGTGTAGAGTGGAAAGAGGAAGAGGTCCTATCGGGTGTGTTAGAATCTGTTTACCGCCGTAAACAGAGACGAACTAGGATTGAACGCCTTGCCTGAATTTGGGGGTAGATGCTATTTGGGCATATCCATCCACCTCTCCGAAGATACCAAGTTGATTTATGGCACCATATATCGGAGCTTTGGATAGATACGACCGATATAGCAGACTTCATCGGATTTCCCCTCGTTTGTGAGGGGTTTTTGATTGTGGGGACGCTCTTCCCTGTAGGAGCAAGCCCCTGTAGTTAATTACGTTATCCCATTGCGATAAAAACTTTCTCCTGCTCCGGTAGTTCATTTTGTGTCATGTGTTATTTTTGTTTATTCTGGTTGCTCGTGGATTGTATATGGAGACTATTTTATGGTGTCGCCCGTAAGGCGCGGATTAGTCCAAATCCATACATTTTAGATTTAAGTTTTGAACTTAGCTTATATGATCCGTTGGTTCAAAGAATATTTTGTTTAATTTAAGGATTGTTATTCTGGTTTGAGATTAAGATCAACTTAAATATATATATGAGCATTTGGGCTCAATTTATTTTAACTAAGGATATGTTAGTCTTATATGAGACTAAGATCAACTTAGCAATGGGCTCGGTTGTTAGGAAATTTCAGAGACTTAACTAATTTGGGCTGAGTCTTTGGCTTTTTCCCTTATCATAAGTGCTAAGTACATAGTCTTTTGACTATGTATATGATATCTAATTACTGCTTTGGCGTTCACGTGTATATCACGTGAGACGCTCAGAATTGGGCATTGCCCTATCAGTTCTAAGCATTTAGTCATTTTGACTATAAAGTGCTAAGCACTTTATTTCTTTTTTACAGCGCTCACGTGAGGAATACGTGAGGCACCAGATCTTTATTCATGGGCGCTCACATGTAAAGCACATGAGGCACTGAGTTTTCTTTTTGAACACTCACGTGTGTTTCACGTGAGGTGCTGAGTTTTGGGCGTTCACATGCGTATCACGTGAGGCACTGCAATAGTGCTAAGCACTAATATGTTTTGCTTTCTATTGCTCATGTGCTATGCACGCCGGCGCTCAGTTTTCTCTTTTGGGCGCTCACGTGTGAAACACGTGAGACGCTGAGCCCTTTAGAAATTTACTCTCTGTTTATTTTTTGAAAAGGAGTTAAACTTCTGTTAATGGCGTTTTGTCCATTGATGATAATTAAGATCTCTGTTTTGAAGATCTGGGATCAAGTTTTTTTGAGAACTAAGTTATTATGTTTTTTATTATAAAAACTAAGTTCTTTATAGAGTTAAACCCTGTTTTCATAGGAATTAAATTTCTGGAATGTAACTTCCATCTTTTCTTTCTTCTTCTTCTTTTTATTTCTTTTCTCAGACCTAGTTTTTTTCCTCTAGATGTTGAGTTATGAAGAACAAAATCTATCCAATAAAAATTAAATTCTCAATTTATGCGAGATTTGTCTTGTGGATCTCAGATCTAGAAAAAGAACTAAGTTCTTTTCAAAGGGTTAAACCTTTGTATTTTACATGTACTAGGTAAAGGAGATATTTTTAATCTCTTCTTTTCCTTTACCTAGTGTTTGAAAGAAAAACGGGGCTTTCTTCAGCGGGAGAATTAAACTCTCAGTTGTAGCTTAGATCTTTTTATTTGCAGAAACTTATGGGGAGGGTTCTCTCTCTATCTCTATGTCCATGTCCGAGTCTCTCTAGACTTGAAGTCTCAAGTCTTTTATATAGGAATTGTAAACTGTTGATCAGTTTGAGAAAATCTCTCATTTGAGAAATACCAATTGATTTAATTGGTCTCAAAAATTATTTGGGGAATTTTACCTACCGTTGGATTTTTGATCCAGTGATTTCTGTTTTTACAGAGTATATTTTCTTCTTTTTAACAAGATTAGGGAAATATTTTCCCATATATAGAATTTTAATCTATCTCTTGATTCAAACGGTGATTTTTAACCACCATTGGATTTTTAATTCAAGAGTTCTCTGTTTAAGTCAGTATATCTTTCTTATTTAGAAAGTTTAGGAAAATATTTTCCCATATAGAATTTAATTCTATCTTTTACTGATTTTTAAGAGCACCATTGGATTTTTGATCCAATGGCTCTCTGTTTAACAGAGAATATTTTTCTTATTTGATTTGATTAAGGAGATATTTTCCCTAATAGAATTTAATTCTATCACTATTAGATTTTTGATCCAACGGCACTATTTAACAGAGAATATCTCCGAATTTTAGGGAAATATTTCCCATGTAGAATTTAATTCTACCCAGGCAGACCCGTTTTGAATTGGACACTGATACTCGCGTGCTATGCACGTCGGCGCTCACGTGCCTTTCACGTGAGGCGTTGGTATAGGATTTAATCCTATTAAAGACTGGTGCCGGTGCTCATGTGCTTTTCATGTGAGACGCTGTCTTAGGATTTAATCCTATCCAAGACAGGTGTCCACGTGCTTTGCATGCCGACGCTCGCGTTCTTTTCACGTGAGGCGTCTCCTCATTTTATGAGGGAATCGTTTCACCTTCTTTCTCTTCTTTTTTTCGAGTCAACCTTTTCTTTTCCAACGCCTTCTTTTGGTCAGAACTTGGAAATAGTTCCACCATACAAAATATTTTCTGTGCCAAGACTTAAATACTTTTCTTTATAATCTAAAACAGTGCTCATCTTCTCCTTCAAAGGGAAAGAACCACTTTAGCAGAGAAAGAACCATGGCTTGCAGTCGCCCACATGCTCCTTGACATCCATAGGAGGTGCCCATTAGGGAGATTATTTCTCGTTTTGCTGCTCGTCTAGTGAATCCCGCTCTCATGGATGATCAATGTAACGCGGTGATGCACGAGCTTATGATTCGTAGAAAGTATCTTCTTCCCGCCGGTTCTATTTGGTTTCATATGATTTTTCTGACCATCCTTGACAGCATTCCTCCTCATCCGGCAGAGATGACTAGCGATGTTCGACGTAACGTAAGACAAGATCGACTACGTTCATGAGACGTTCTTGATTATAAAGCCTCTGAAGGACTGCTCGATTCATATGCCGAGTCAGATCCAGGCTCGGCAGGCTGTCACGTCTCCCTTTGCCTACATGCGTGACACTAACAGATGGGGATAGACTCTTCTTGAGAACCGCTGTTATGACATGGTAGAGAAGGCATAGAGTGAATTAGAGAACTTTGTTTACTATTTTGTTAACCCAAGTATTTCTGATCCCATATTTGGTGATCACTTTCCTGTAGCTTGAAATAAATATTTTAATGTATGTTTGTTATTTAATGAATTTTTCCATGTCAAACAATCATATTTTTTTATAGCCAAATACTTATTAATATTTTAAGAGAAGAAAAAAGATTTTCTTTTAATAAAAAATAAAATTTATTTGTTTATTATTTGGACATATTTGTTTTGATTGTTTCGTTTTGTTGATTGTTTTGATTTTGGGGGATTGATTGGATTTTAATAAATCATAACCCCTTAACCTTTTTTCTTTTCTGCCGTAACTCAAAAGGAAAAAAAAACACCGCGACTCCAAAAATTTTCTTTCTCTCTCTTTCTATTGTCTTTGATCTGAAGCCCTACGCCAAGAGAATCAAACAAAAGAAGAAATAGGCCTTACCCCTCGCCTCAATCTAATCGAGATATCTTTCGCCTGATAAGGAACGATCCTAAATCGTCCGTTTATCATTAATCCCCGTCTCCCTTTTTCTTATTGAACCCCGCTCTTCTTTCCATGTCTTCGTTCTTATCATTACTTGTTCTACCCCGAATAGTCCATGTTTTATAATTTTTATAAAATGATAACGGGGAATTAACGCCTTACTAGTTGCTAAAGCATTTTGCTTGAGAACGTAATAATTAGTAGGTTTTGTTTGCTTTCTCAAGACAGTGATAGAATGTTTAATATTAGTTATATGAGAACGTATGAACCGTATCGCAGTAAATTGTATATGACACTTCATAAAATCCATTTGTTTATAAAAGGGGATTTTTCCTTTGCTTAAAGTTATATTTTTGTTGTATGCTTACATTCCTAATCGCATGCGTGCTTCGTATTCACCATCTCATATTTTCCTCGTAGTACTAGAGAGCAACACACACTTCTCCATGAATCATTTAGTATAATTTAAACCGTGTTTTTATGAAACCATATGTTTTTGGAAAACTGACATTTCCCTGCCAAAACGACTTTGAGATGTGTTCATATTAGAATTCTGGTCTCATAAAATTTCAATAAAATTATTTAAGATAACATATATTTTTCTAAATGCACTTTAAAATTTTGGATCGAACCGAGCTATGGTTTAGGGTTTTCGGTATTTCTAATCACTATTTTTCTGAGTATCCTGAAAACTGTTTTTAAGGCCATCTTCAAAAATTCATAACTTAAGTATTTAGAATCCAAACTGAGTCAAACAAAGTTGGTTTGATAACTAGATCGAAATACCTAATTTTTTCTAATAAAAATCTTTTCCTAATAACAGACAGAAATATTTTATTTCTTCCTTTTGAACTTATGTGCCGAATCTGGACAGATTCATTCCTGATTTGCGCACTGTTTTTCAAAACATCATATATAGCACTACAGAACTCAGTTTGTGACAAAATTTAGATGTATGGATACCAAATTGATAACCCTACATCTTTCCTGTGGAACTTTAGACTCAGAAATGTATATATCGACACGATATATGCTCTGCAAGTCACCCCCTTATTGTCCCAGAAAAATAAAATCTATTTTATATTCTTAGAATAAAATAATTATAACTTTAGTTTCATATATCCAAATCGCGTAAACTCAACTTGTTTTTCTAACCAGACTGAAAGACCTACCTTTTTCAAGTTCAACTCCAGATTTAAAAACCAACAAAAAATATCACAAACTGCACTTTTAAAACATGCGACGGTGCTGGACAGATTCTTCCCTGTACAACGCAACGATACCAAAATGCAATTATCTCCTAAACCATTAATCGAATTTAGTCGAGATTTGAACTCATGTCTACGTAACATCTAGAACTAATTTTCTCGTGTACCCTAAGTGTTGGATATAGATGCCCTGAAGGCAATTATTATAATTGTACATGATCTATATAGATAGAACATCCTTACTCAACATAATAGTATGCTATCTGATTTTTCTTTATCATTTATGTGTATATATTTTACTTGCCATCACGTATCGCTAATACATGTTAATAAAACCCATAGGACTTTTGCTTGACTACCAGAATTATGATAAGGATCATACTAGTGGGATTTGGATAGTGCATAAGCGCATTCTTAAATGTTCATAATTTTAGGAGTATCGAGACTGTGCATCAGTACTCCAGAGTATACTAATGTATAGGTTTCTTGATCCGGTTGGAGGGCGATGGCTGGTCCCACAGCCATTGGTGTTTGACACCAAAAATTATATACATGTGCTCATGGAGAATGAGTACACTGAATGAACTCGCCAAGAACTCCTAGATGGTGTTATGTCTATTGTCAGATAGCAGTTCTCTGGGGACGATTGTATAGGGTAGTTCTGTAACAACTCCAATTTTAGTGTGCAAAAATTTGTTTAAAAATTAATATATATTTGGGGTATTTGCATTTACTGTGATTACTATAAGTAATTAATTTGCTTTTTAATAGCAAGAAAGAGCTTGTAGCTCACTGGTAAAGCCTTGCACTGCTGTTACAAAGCACCAGAGTTCAAATCTCATACTCCACATTATTTTTTAATATTGTTTTATTTTGAATTTTTAGAAGTCCAAGGGTCTACACGTGCATAACTCGTAAAAACCCCACTACACAAATAAAATAAACGGTCCCAGGGGCTATACCAACCGTCGAGGATCTCGGAGCATCCCGGACTCGGCTGAATCGGCCGACGACTCGGCCGACTCGGCCCGCCGCCGCCGGCCGGACTCGGCCCGACCGCCGAGTCCCCAACATGAAAAGTTTGCCTCTTGGCCTCCCTTGTACCCCTGTATACTTTAATTGTCCTGCACAGTAACAGAGCCCCTTTAAAACCCTATTTACTCCATTTTAATACATTTTTAATACAATTTTCAATTCACCGTTTCACCTACCCTAAACCCCAGCCTTACCCTATAAATACAACCCCTAAATACACCCCCTCACTCCAAAATTCTGATCAAAACTATCAAGAAATCTCTAAAAATATTAGTGTGCAATTGAAGTTAGCAAAGGACGAAACATCGGCGATTATCCGACGACAACCCTAGGAGTTCCCGGCGACGAAATGACGTACCGGCGCCTCCTACCGTTTTCTCTCCCTCTTCTCTATACTACAAACTTGTAAGTCCCTTCTCCTTCTTCATTTTGCTATTCTAAAATTACTTAATTCCAAAACCCGACGGAATCGGAGTTAATCCGATTTCCGATTCGGTTCTTCCTAAAAAATCAACCTTTTCTTAAATACAATCATACTAAACTCTTACATGTTGACTATTAAAAATTAACAAGTCATATTGAACAAGTTTCGTATCAAAAGGATTTCTATTTCAATTTTTATCGTACTTTTTCACTAAAATACCATGTAGTTTAATTTCGACATTTAAAACATCACAAACTTGCTATACCTTTAAGTAGATCACGAGGTAATGACCTACCTCCTCACACACTCATATTCAACATAGCACAATACCTTTCGGGAATATAGAATACGGGAAAACGAAACTTTACATATAAATACCACTAACTTTTAAAACCGTTTTCTATAAGAATTCGTATTTTTATAAATCTTTGCAAGGTGCCGCTACAACCCATTTTGGGGAACCCGACTGGGATTTTGCGGATTATCGCACATCCCTGGGCTTAGTAGTGTGAGATGCAGACTTCCGCAAGGAGTATTCGGTCTCGAGAGATTTAAAATACGAAAATCTTAAGAAAATGAGATTTCTAGAAATATAACATATATTAAAATTATTTTTATAATATATATATATATATATATATATATATATATATATATATGTATGTATGTATGTATCATTAAAATATCTATTTTTTGATAATATAAATATTCTAACTTTTTTCTAAAAATCACAAGAATCACTTTACATTAAAATACCATGAAATCTATACAAGTTCAATATTACAATTAAATACCATCTATTATGAAAAATAGGTTTATTCACTAGAAATATCACAAATATAAAATCTACAACTATGAAAACTCTAAAGACGATAAATAAATACTTTGGGTGTATTTTGAAAAGTATACAAATTATTTTTACATAAAACCCCCTCAAGTTTTATAAATTACCTAAGGACCTTAGTAAATATAGGTTTAAGCGGGACCAGTCTCTTGAGCCTCAGGGAGCCAGAGATATGGGTGCTTGCCTATCTAAGGTAGATAACTTAACAACGGTGTTATCAATACGGTAATCGTATTTGAAAAAGACACAAATCCTGCCGCCCATGTGCAGCGGTTACCGATAACTTCAAAACCTAATTCAGGACTTCAATTTCTTTTCTAATTGTTCTGACTCAGACTGAGTCTCATTATAATAATCTGACTTGAATATGATTCAAGTACAATCTACGATCTACAATTCAACATGAATTCCTGAATACATATATTCAAACTATTCAATCTGTATTGACCGAACCGAACCATGGAAATACTTCCATTTACATGATTCTCCAGTTACATCCATGATTTTCCAGTTACATCCATTTACTGATATCATTATTTCGGAAAGTCATCCAATTATACAATCTATATTACAAGACAATACAAGTTACAATACAATACAAACAATACAAACAAGACATCGCGGGGTTTAAGGGGTAGATTGGTACGGAAGGTGTTAGAAATGGCACGAGACAGCAACCATAAGACGTAATTACATTCATGCCGTTGTTCCGTGGTATTATCGATGGAGCCTTGTACTTCCATTTGCATTAGTCTCTGGCATATAGAGACTCCTCTCGTATACACTGGCATCCTTCTGTACCAAGTTATGAACAACAACGTTAATGAATACAACAGTATAACAATATAATACAACTTTAAAAGCTACACTCTCTCTCTTACTCTCATTCTTTTCTACTTCTCTCTTATCTTTGGGACTTACCGAGCGATTGTTCGTTGACGACATTCCTTCTCTTTTTTCTTTGGAATGTTGTCAGGTGATCTGGACACCCAGGAGATCGAGCCTACTAGTGAGGACTTGGATCGGCTTGCCTATGACTCAGAGCTCTAGCTTCATTGTACACATTTCTATTTCAGTACTTTTCATTTCTGTTATGCCACTGTTTAGACATTGCTTTCATTCAGATGTATTTACTTGTCCATGCATTGTACAAAAGAATGTTAATAAATAAAGTTGATGTTCAGTTACATCTACTGTCTTTGTCTCTTGTGCATTTTTATTTATATTGCTTAGATACGCTTAGCGTATTTACTTCAGAGTAAATACGTAGCGGCCTCGTCGCGTCCCCTTTGCCGTATACCGGGAAGCGGGGCGTGACAAGTTCTTTGAGCTGAGATCTCCATGGTGTCTTGTGTGTGCTCCCACTATACTTTGATTATTACCCAACCACTGTTTTAAAGAGCCGTGCATACATGTTTTAGTTGAGTATAGTCCCGACGCATATAAAGGCAGTGAGCGGTCGAGAGAATTCATCTCTCCCGGTATATGGAGTCGATGTCGTGTTGTGCATGACATGACTATAACCAGAAATCCGTAGCCAAAGTGATTGAGATAAACGGATAAATGTTATCAATTGTATTTTGGATGGTTATGAGTTCAATATCTGCATGACTTATTGGGTTATTTGAGGTCTGACAGATTCCACCCCCCAGACCCAGTATGCGATGCTCTTTGACGAAGAGACTGGACTGTATGGTAATTGTCACTTATAGGTTTTGTTGGGTTCGAATGAGTTTGCTCGTTGAACTACCTCTTGATCAATATCTGGGTAGCCGTTACGTGCATCTAGTACCGTTGACGTGCTTGTGGATTAACCCGTGAGGGAATTGATCCGAAAGCTTTTCAGATTCAATCGGATATGATCCTGTTTAATATACTATTAACGTATTATTAAGCTTTTAGATTCGCACAATGAAAGTGTCTGCCCAGGAGAAATGATGATGTGGCTTGTATATAGGGATACATGTGGGAGTTCGATTAAATACATGTATATGATACGCGTGATTTAATCGGACGTTTGATAATACCAGCCGGTTTATTTATAGGCCGGATTATTAAATCAAGTGTTGACTTAATAATTACATATGTGATATTGATGCTAGTATTGTGTATATGATACTCTCTCTCTGGTATATAATACTAATGTATTATTATGTATATGATATATAATATGTATATGATATATATGCTCTCTCTTTCTCTCTCTCTCTATCTATATATATATATATATACACACACACACACTCTCTCTTTCTCTATTCATATGTATGTATATGGATGCATATATTGCATAGGCATCTCATACATATACTTTGTCATTAGATGACAAATGAGCATGTGAAGAGGTTGGCCTACCTTCCCTCTTTTGATGACAACACACTAGAGAGAGAAAGAGAATGAGATGCTACATATTATTCTCTTCATCTCTATTTCTCTTAAGTTTTTTACTAAAGAGAAAAAAAGAGTAGAGTTCTTCTTCTTCTTCATCTTCTTTCTCCTCTTGAAAAAGAAAAGAGAGGAAATGAAAAAGAAATGAGAGAAATAAGAGCTTCATCCATCATCATTTTCTACCTCTACTTCCTAACAAGATGTTAGAGCTAGTTGCTTCATCAGAAGTGTTCAATTGGGAAGTGGGAGTTTGGATGTGTTTTTTCACCATGGATCATCTTCGATGAGGCGATCGGCCACCAAGCTCCTTTCGGATTATCATAGAGCCAAGCATGAGTCTTTCACTAGAGAGTGAATACATTGCAAAGGTTGTAACGCCCTATACTCCATGGTTTCGCTCTCTTGATTGTTTACAAAGGCTAGTATTTGAATGATTTTGAGTTTGTGATCGGTGTTATGTTTTAAGATTTTTGTTCTATATTTTCTCCTTGATCCGTAAGCGTTGTGGTCTATCACCGATTGTTAACACTAAGTTCATATGAATTGATTACCTGCTAGTTTTCAGTACTTCTTTATGCTACTGTTCTTGGCTTTTGTCTTGTGGATACTTCGATTTATGTCGTTTCATGTTATATGAACTTGTGTAGCCCGACTTCCTAAGTGTTTTCCTTACATGAATCATATGGTTAGATATATTGCATGTTTGATACGAACCTGACTCGAACCGTGAATACGTGTATACATGAATACTTGAATTTCAGGAATCCCGTGAATCTATATATATTTGCACTTTAATATTAAGAATATTAGGGGGATGGGGTAACTCAAAGAATAAGGGTATTTATGTATAATAGGGGATCATACTTGTTTCTCGTGGTCCTGGAAAATACGGTACATCGCATTACATATAAATCTAAGAGCTCATGTTGTTGTTTCGTAGGAATAACGGAATATCCTAGTAGCATGTAAAACACTCACTAATCGAACTTATAAACTTAAAACATGATTATACCGTATAGAGAACAAATATCATGATATTGTTGCATCTATTGTTATTTATACGTGCTTGATTGTTCTGTTTTTTTTATATATAACATGTTTCTTTTTAATACTCTTTATTTTTTTAAATCGGGAACTTACCGAACTCCGGTTCGTTAACAGACATTTCATTTTCTCTGTTTTATTTCTTTTGGAAATGTCTGTCAGATGACTTAAGGCAGAAAACCAAGTTTAGTACGAAGTTGAGCCGAGCGAGCGGAATAGCAACTACTTTTCTTCTCAAGCCGAGCGTTAACTTCAGTTGCAGTATAATTCGGTTAATTTTTAGGACTGTAATAAATGTTTTTGGATATTGTCATTATTTTAAATTCTTATATTTATTATTTTTCTGCTTGCAGTTACCCTTAGTGTATTCATATCGAGAAGGAGTGGTTCTTGGTGTGAGTGCGTTGCGGCCCTCGTCCGTTCTCGCTCTCCGTCCTTTGACAAGCGGGGCGTGATGATTATATATTCCCGCTGTTATATGAGATACTCTTGCGGAGTCGGATATGTATGAGTTGATCGTCGATCTAGGAATTACTCCACCATAATCCTACAGAATCGATATAAAACATAAATCATGTAGGAGACAAGGAAGACTCTTAATCTTATTTGTAACGCCCCGCTTCCCAGTATATGAGCAGAGGACTCGACGAGGACGCTACGTATTTATAGTGAAGTAAATACGTTAAGCGTATCTAAGCAATAAAAAGTAAAGCACAAGAGACAAGATATAATTAAAAACAACAACTTTATTTATTCACATTCTTTCTGTACAATGCATGGAAGTAAATACAACTGATAAAAAAAACAATGCCTAAACAATGGCATAACAGAAAAAGAAAGGTACTGAAATGGAAAGTGTACAATGACTAGAGCTCGGGGTCTTCACTGAACTGGTCCAAGTTGTAAGTCGACGTTAGACACCCCACATGATGCGAGGAGGCAGAATAGGTAAAACAATCAATTTGTTTAAGTTAATATCGACTAATTTTACGGATCTTTACTAAACACTAACTAACAACTAACTAGAAGTGATTAACTACTATGATAGATGATTATACTTCAAGATTCTAGTCCTTCTTGTTCTTGTTGTTCACCTTCTCGTCGGCCTCCTCGATGTGATAGAAGATCCACCCGAGAGATCCTTCTCCAAGCTTTAACCTCTCACTTGAGGTAACTAGGTGGCTATGATTGCTAATCAAAGTAACCTAGAAGATATAAAGATGGATTAGGGATCTATTAGTCTTGCTAACCCTTGGGATCTCAACACATGAGATGATTAATGTTAGGTTCTTGAAGAGAGAGAGCTTGAGGAGAGATAATGTGTTTGTGGGAATGAATATAAATCTTGAGCCATTTGGATAAATAATGAAGCATGAAAATATCTAAGTAATAATATATAAAATTATCAACCATGCTTCATTAATTACTTTGAGATGAATCACTTCATAACTCATGATGTAATTAATGCAAATTTCACATCATCTCCTCCACCTCATTAAGCTTAATTCATAAATGAATTAAAACATAACGAGTCACCTTTCTTCTAGAAGCTTCTCGAGTAATTACGAGAATGCCTCTCCCATCCGTAAAACACGGAAAATCTGAGACTGTATAAATCCAATAATCCAATACTAGAATCTGGCTTAAACTAAAGCCCGCTAGTAAAAACTGTCCGAATATCGTACGTGCACAAATACACGTATGTGTCCGAACCCTGTCGTAAAACCATACGACCTCTATATCGTTTCGCCTAAAGCAGGGAAACTCTCTGTGTGGGACTCTAAAAACTCGACACTACACTGGCAGTGGATTTAACCACAGGCCGCAAGCGGTACTAGCTGTACGTAACGGTCCCCAGGTAGATGTCGATAAGAAGGCCGATGAGGAAACCCATCCAAACTCCTACTGAGCCTGATGTGACAATCTCCGTACAGTCCGGTCTGTTCGTCTAAGACTATCGCATATCGGGCCTAGGGGGCGGCAAGCGTCAGTCCCCTAAAAGCTGTATAAGTCGTGTCGGAGTGAAGCCCATTACACCTTGAGAAGCTACTGGAAATCCTACCAGTAAATCTCGTTTGCCCTGGCCAGGGACTTTGCGTAATGGCTCTCCAAACAAAGCGCGATATCAACTCCCAATACCGGGAGAGACGAATCCTATCTAACCGCCACTGCCTCCAAGTGCTTCGGGACTGCACCCAACTGCTACCTGTTTGCATAACTCCTTTGAGCCGTGGTAGGGTAGCAATCTAAGAACAGTGGGAACACACTCGAGGCGAAGCAGCAGTGTCAAGTCTACGGACTATGCTGTACTCATGTCACCTGGGAACTGTTAACTGACGACGGGTATAATACCAACCAATAGTTCCCTGCTAGTCCTGTCCGGTGTACCCGTAACCCAACGAGCACCTGCATACTATCTCCAATATAACGTACTAATAGCTGTGGAACAGACCATCTCCCATGCTGGGATGAGAAGCGTATACACTAGTCTACTCTGGAGTATCGATGCCCTGTCTCGATAATCCTACGACTAGGGACTTGAAAAAGGATGTGCTTGTAGACTACCCAGCTCCCACTAGTGTGACTGCCACCACAACGCTGGTAGTCAAGCAAGATCCTAAGGGCTCTATCAATATGTATTCGCGATATGCAAAAAGAAACATATACACATATTAAGATAGATATAAACCAAGTAGCATACTACTATGTTGAGCAAGACTGTTAATACAACTGTGAATATCCCAAGCTTCCATTAAGTAATATACAAGCTAGTATGATACAATAATGTCCCCTAGGGCATATACACTAACAATCTCCCACTTGCACTAGGGCAATATACTGGCATATCGAAGACCTATCATCTCGAATAGCCTCGAACTGTGTCTGAGGTAAGGCCTTTGTGAATGGATCTGCAGTGTTCTCCTCTGTAGCAACTCTCCGGACCTCGATCTCCTAGCGATCTATGATCTCCCTGATCAGGTGATACCGCCTCAAGATGTGTCTGGACTTCTGATGGGACCTGGGTTCCTTCGCTAAAGCTATAACGCCGTTGTTGTCACAATACAGCGGTATTGGATCAGCAATGGTAGGAACCACCTGAAGTTCTGTTAGGAACTTCTTCATCCAGACTGCTTCTTTTGCGGCATCGCAAGCAGCGAAATACTCCGCTTCCATCGTCGAGTCAGCAACGGTGTCTTGCTTGGAACTCTTCCAGCACACCGCCCCTCCATTGAGGGTAAAGACATAATCTGACATGGACTTGGAGTCATCCTTGTCACTCTGGAAGCTGGAGTCAGCAAAACCCTCGATCTGGAGGTCTTTTCCGCCGTAAACCAAGAACATATCCTTAGTCCTTCTCAGGTACTTGAGAATGTTCTTTACTGCTATCCAGTGCTTCTCCCTTGGGTCTGACTGATACCGGCTTACCACGCTCAGTGCGAAAGCTACATCTGGTCTGGTGCACAACATCGCATATATTATAGAGCCTACCGCAGAAGCGTAGGGTATAATCGACATGCGATCCCTTTCCAAATCAGTCTTGGGAGATATCTCTTTGGAGAGGGTGATTCCATGACAAGCCGGTAAATTACCGCGCTTAAAATCTTCTATACTGAATCTTTTCAGTATAGTGTTGATATACCTGGACTGCAAAAGTCCCAACATCCTCTTAGATCTATCACGAGAGATCCGGATCCCCAGAATGTAAGAGGCATCACCCAGGTCTTTCATGGAGAACCTGTGTGACAAGAATCCTTTGACAGATTGTAGCATAGGAATGTCATTTCCTATCAAGAGAATATCATCCACGTACAAGACGAGGAATACGATAGTTCGTGCTACAATTTTACTATATATACATGGTTTATCTGGATTTTTGATAAAGTCATATTCTTTGACCGTTTCATCAAAACAGATGTTTCAACTCCGCGATGCCTGCTTTAGTCCATAAATGGACTTAAGCAACTTGCACACTTTCCCGCTGCTCCCACTCAGATTGAAACCTTCTGGCTGATCCATATAGATGCATTCTTCTAAATTACCATTTAGAAAAGCCGTCTTTACGTCCATCTGCCAGATCTCATAATCATGGAAGGCGGCAATGGCAAGAAGGATCCGAATGGATTTGAGCATAGCCACTGGAGAAAAAGTTTCGTCATAGTCCAAACCAGGTCTTTGACGAAAACCCTTTGCAACAAGTCTAGCCTTATAGGTTTCCACCTGTCCATCTACACCAATCTTTTTCTTGAAGATCCACTTGCATCCTATTGGTTTTACCCCATCTGGAGCAAAGTCCAAAGTCCATACTTTGTTGGTGTATATGGACTCCATCTCGGTCCGCATTGCATCCAGCCATCTTACTGAGTCGCCGCTCTGGATGGCCTGCTGGAAGCTAGTAGGTTCATCATTATCAATGATGCAATCCTCTCTATCCCCGTCTATGAGAAAACCGTAGTATCTCTCAGGCGGATGAGACGGCCTACTACTCCTGCGGAGGGGTGCGGGAATGTCCTGTTCTTCTGGAACTACTGGTTCTACCAAACTTTCAGTAGCAGCTTGTGGTTCTAGAATTTCTTCCAGTTCTATTGCGCTCCCACTCTTCTGATTTTCTAAAAATTCAGCATCTAAGAAGTGGGCATGACGAGAAACAAAAACCTTTTGTTCCTCTGCGTAATAGAAATAATACCCCTTGGAGTTCTTTGGATATCCCACAAACTTACACTGTACTGAGCGTGCCTCGAGCTTGTCCGCATGCTGCTTTTTAACAAAAGCGGGACATCCCCATGTCCTAAAGTGTTTAAGACAGGGTTTCTTCCCACTCCACATCTGATATGGCGTGGTAGGCACAGTCTTGGTTGGAACCTGGTTCAAAAGATATGCAGCTGATTCTAGTGCATAACCCCAGAAAGATCGCGGTAACTCAGCCATACTCATCATGGAACGAACCATATCCAATAGGGTTCGATTCCGCCTTTCCGATACACCATTGTGTTGTGGTATGTATGGAGGAGTAAGCTGAGAGAGAATTCCATTCTCTTTTAAGTGTCCCAGGAACTCGGCACTTAAGTATTCACCACCTCGATCAGATCTCAGGGTCTTGATACTTTTGCATGTCTGTTTTTCCACTTCATTCTTGTATTCTCGGAATTTCTCAAAGGCTTCGGATTTATGCTTCATCAAGAAGATATGTCCATACCTAGAGAAATCATCCGTAAAAGTAATGAAGTAGGAATAACCACCTCTTGCATGTGTAGATATTGGACCGCACACGTCACTGTGTACGAGTCCCAAGAGCTCGCTCGCTCTTACTCCGTGTCTAGTAAACGGAGTTTTTGTCATCTTTCCCATGAGAAAAGATTCACAAGTAGTATAAGATTGATATTCAAACGGATTCAAATATCCTTCTCTATGTAACTTAGTCAACCGTGTTTCATTGATGTGACCTGGTCTACAATACCCTAAGAAAGCCTGATTTATTTCCGGAGACTTTCTTTTAAGTGTGTTCTGGACATTGAAAACCTGAGCTTGATTTAATACGTATATACCGTTATCTAATGTACCGGACCCAATCAGAACTTGATTTAGGTGGATGTTTACTACATCGCTTACAAATGTAAAATCATATCCCTCTCTCGAAAGTGAGGACACTGATATGATATTACAAGTCAAACTAGGTACATACAAATAGTTACGTAGAATCAATATCTGCCCACTTGTCAAACCTAGGCGATATTCTCCCATGGATTCAGCGTCCACGCTCATTCCGTTCGCAACTCTGAGAGACAAATCGCCTACCCTAATAACTCTACGGTTTCTCAAAGCATATAATGAATTACAGATATGAGGTCCTGCTCCGGTATCTAGCACCCAGAAAGTAGAGTTAATTGACAAACAGTTCTCAATAACAAACACACCCGAGGCCGAAGCCACAACATGCTTCGAATCCTGGCTACTGGCTTCCAAAGCCTTGCAATCTTTCTGCCAATGTCCGTTCCCATAACAATAGGAATATCCCTCCTTCCCTACACCAAGTCCCGAAACTTTTGCTCTTCCCTTTCCTTCTACTTCACTGACACCGTATATCGGCTTTGTGGAGGTCTTCTTCTTTTCACCCTTTGCTTTCGCCCTGGATGTAGAAGAAGAAGGTCCCCCATTAAGCAGAGCGGATGTCTCCCTGGTTTCTTTCAGGGTGTAAGTAGAGGGTATGGACTGTGGAAATAAGTCAGCATATGACCTGTTTCCCAACGTGGTCTCCAGGTCCGTGAGCTCATCAATATAGCTAGTCATCGTAAGGACGTTGTCCCCTACTGATGACCCGACAGCCAACCTCGCTTGAAGCAATTCGTTCGAGGTCTCATATCTTGCGATATGAGATTGCTCTCCATATAAATCTTTGTTATGGAGGAAGATGGAAACTAAGTCCATCTTCTCGTGTTGCTTCTGGTATACACCATCAACTGAAGCCAACACGAGGCACTTGGCACTCGCATTGTCCTTTTCCCTTGTCTGACGGATATTCATATCCGCGACGGTGGGAACTGGACCTGGGACGGCGGGGGCTTGAGTAGTAATAGGGTGGTCTAGCTTGTCATAAGCAATGGACATCTGGACAGACCTTTGCCAGTCATAAAAGTCAGATTCAGTCAACTTGTTATCTAGATGTAACTCAGTCATGGTCACAAGGTCGCTGCAGTTAAGAGAGAGAGAAGAAAATACTTTAGCATGATGCTGTTGCAAGTTTAGATTGGTTTTTAGTTTATCTAAACTGGATGGCTCTCACTGTTTCTCGAATCCCTTCTCTAACCATAAAAGAAGAATTAGTCAGGACTAATCTCACCGTATAATACTTGCTTAACCTTCAGCCAGGCAAGTGTCGGTACTTCGAGGGAGGTTTTACGACGCTTTCGCGAAATTCCTTAATTAAATAACCTCTTTTCCCTGGGGGCGTAGCCCCGCTGACACCTTTCTCGACACCTACTTGGTTTATAGCATTGATCGTTAAGTGACGAATCTCCTGATGAGTAGCGGATACTCACAGTAGGATCGGGATCCAAATATCATCGTGTGATAAAGCTGAAGGAATCCTACCAAAATTATCACACTCCAAATGGTATGCAACTCTAGCAAGTTTCAGTTTCTTTAGAAACTCCCGATGTGGATTTTTGCCCCATGCTCTTATGACCTTGACTAAGGGCCAACAAATCATAAGTCACATGTCAAGTTCTACCCGTCATTATCCAGGTTGATTTGAACCCACCCGTATATACTCTTGACTAAGGGCCAACAAAGTAATACGACTGTCCCAAATCAACGCATCTATCTATGCTACATGTGAACACCCCAGCAGCTACCAATCACTATGTCTTGACTAAGGGCCAAACAAACATACCTTGAATACTATTGACCATTCATATGAAATGACGGAGGGCTACGACTGGTTTTGGCGAAACCGTGAACGTAGTGAACTTGATATAACCGAAGGAACCTGATAGCTTTTTAAAAAGGAGTGGTTAAAGCTCCACAATTAAAAAAATATCTTCTGTTTTAAAATAACCGAGTGGTTTCTTTTAAATTGTTCCAACGATTCAACTTTGGTTTATTTTCTTTGCATTAATATAATGCGTCCAATCAATTAACCTATCATTGCAGAAAACAACGAAAATACAACGTCTTCTTATGCCATCCGCATTTTCCACTGGGCCCCGTCATTCACCCGTTAGGTTACTTAACTAACGACAGAGCGGGGGCTGGGCTAGCGCGGATGCAAAACATAAGTGACGCCTACTAGATATCATATATAGATATTGTAAATTCGTCAGACGCAATAATATGCATTCCAGATCACAGATGAACATATTGGATTTTCTAGGAATCCGCATTCCTTTTGAGCCTGCAAAGAAAGACGGATTACATAGTTGCGATGAATAGCCAAAACCCCATCCTAGACCCCTACGGGTACGGCAATCTACCCGTCAAGTACCCAAAGTGAAGCGGTCTCTCTCAACGACGTGAGTAGGCCACTAAACACTTCAAAATACCCGGTAGTTTGTGCACCCCATCTTAGGTCTATCCTAGGAGCAGAAAACAGTAATTGAAATAATACAACGGTGGCTACAACCTCAATCCGGATGTGCCCCGCAAAAGAATATTACAATAAATTACAATTTACATTTGAATGAAAGAAACACCTGTCTCACATCCCCGGCTAACCATTCACGACAATCCAACAAGTTCACAATCACAAACCAGTAAAAACCATTACAGAAATGTGCAACCCCCTGCTAACTGACATACTAGCAGTTAGGGAAGGTTTACGAACACATTAAACACATCACATATATAATCAAGTTAGCCAAATATCTTAGAATTTCGATCAAGCAACACTAATGAATCTACTCCAAACAATTCTCTATGCACATAAAACCTAAGCAGAAACAAAACATCCCAGAAAACACAGAAGAATAACTGAGCAAATTTGGGTTGACTCGGAATCAACTCGGCCGCGGATCCGCGGCGGATCGCTTGGATCGGCGGCGGTTCCGCGGTGGTATGGCCGATTCACAGTCCCAAATTTCTTCACAATTCTTAAAAAACCCTGCTTGTATTTTTAAGGGTCCATGAAAAATTTTTAGACCCCGTTTTAAAAACGGCAGAAACTATGTGAAAATGATGTTTTTTCGAGTTCGTTTTGCGATCGAATTTCTAACGACTTTGCTAACATGTTAGTTATGGTCTAGCCTGGCTCTGATACCACTGTAAGTCGACGTTAGACACCTCACATGATGCGGGGAGGCGGAATAGGTAAAGCAATCATTTTGTTTAAGTTAACATCGACTAACTTTACGGATCTTTGCTAAACCCTAACTAACAACTAACTAGAAATGATTAACTACTATGATAGATGATTATACCTCAAGATTCTATTCCTTCTTGTTCTTGTTGTTCACCTCCTCGTCAGCCTCCTCGATGTGATAGAAGATCCACCCGATAGTTCCTTCTCCAAGCTTTAACCTTTCACTTGAGGTAACTAGTTGGCTATGATTGCTAATCAAACTAACCTAGAGGATATAAAGATGGATTAGGGATCTATTAGTATTGCTAACCCTTGGGATCTCAACACATAAGAGGATTAGGGTTAGGTTCTTGAAGAGAGAGAGGTTGAGGAGAGAGAATGTGTTTGTGAGAATGAATATAAATATTGAGTCATTTGGATAAATAATGAAGCATGAAAATATCTAAGTAATAATATATAAAATTATCAACCATGCTTCATTAATTACTTTGAGGTGAATCACCTCATGACTCATGATTTAACTAATGCAAATTTCACATCATCTCCTCCACCTTATTAAGCTTAATTCATAAATGAATTAAAACATAATGAGTTACCTTTCTTCTAGAAGTTTCTCGAGTAATTACGAGAATGCCCCTCCCATCCGTAAAACACGGAAAATCTGAGACTGTAAAAATCCAATAATCCAATACTAGAATCTGGCTTAAACTAAAGTCCGCTAGTAAAAATTGTCCGAACATCGTACGTGCATAAATACACGTATGTGTCCGAACCCTGTCGTAAAACCATACGACCTCTATATCGTTTCGCCTGAAGCAGGGAAACTCTCTGTGTGGGACTTTAAAGACTCGACACTACGCTGGCAGTGGGTTTAACCACAGGCCGCAAGCGGTACTAGCTGTACGTAACGGTCCCCAGGTAGATGTCGATAAGAAGGCCGATGAGGAAACCCATCCGAACTCCTACTGAGCCTGATGTGACAATCTCCGTACAGTCCGGTCTGTTCGTCTAAGACTATTGCATATCGGGCCTAGGGGCGGCAAGCGTCAGTCCCCTAAAAGCTGTATAAGTCGTGTCGGAGTGAAGCCCATTACACCTTGAGAAGTTACTGGAAATCCTACCAGTAAATCTCGTTTGCCCTGGCCAGGGACTTTGCGTAATGGCTTTCCAAACACAGTGCGATATCAATTCCCAATACCGGGAGAGACGAATCCTATCTAACTGCCACTGCCTCCAAGTGCTTCGGGACTGCACCCAACTGCTACCTGTTTGCACGACTCCTTTGAGCCGTAGTAGGGTAGAAATCTAAGAACAGCGGGTACAAACTCGAGGCGAAGCAGCAGTGTCAAGTCTACGGACTATGTTGTACTCATGTCACCTGGGAACTGTTAACTGACGACGGGTATAATATCAACCAACAGTTCCCTGCGAGTCCTGTCCGGTGTACCCGTAACCCAACGAGCACCTACATACTATCTCCAGTACAACGTACTAATGGCTGTGGAACAGACCATCTCCCCTGCTGGGATGAGAAGCGTTTACACTAGTCTACTATGGAGTATCGATACCCTGTCTCGATAATCCTACGACTAGGGACCTGAAAAAAGATGTGCTTGTAGACTACCCAGCTCCCACTAGTGTGACTGCCATCACAACGCTGGTAGTCAAGCAAGATCCTAAGGGCTCTATCAATATGTATTCACGATATGCTAAAAGAAACATATACACATATTAAGATATATATAAACCAAGTAGCATACTACTATATTGAGCAAGACTGTTAATACAACTGTGAATATCCCAAACTTCCATTAAGTAATATACAAGCTAGTATGATACAATAATGGCCCCTAGGGCATATACACTAACACAAGTTTTCAGCAGTGGGCTCGATCTCTGACGGGTCCAGATCACCTGACGACATTCAAAGAAGAAAGAAAGAGAATGTCGTCAGCGAACAGATCGCTCGGTAAGTCCCAAAGATAAGGGAGAAGTAGAATAGGCAGAATAAGAAGGTATCTTTTAAAGTTGTATTATATTGTTGCATTTAGTGTTAACGCTGTTGTTTGTAGCTTGGTACATAAGGATGCCAGTGTATACGAGAGGAGTCTCTATATGCCAGAGACTAGAGGCAAATGGAAGTATAAGGTTCCGTTATACAACCCAGAACAACGGCAATTGGATTCATGTTAGGTGTCTTAATCTTGCAGTCTCGTGCCACTTTTAACACCTTCCGTACCAATCTATCCCTTAAACCCTGTGTTATCTTGATTGTATTGTTGTATTGTAAATTGTATTGATTGTATAATTGGATGACTGACCGAAACCATGATATCAGTAAACGGATGTAACTGTAGAATCATGTATGTAACTGGAGAATCATGTAAACTGGATGATCATGTAAATGGAACGTATATCCATGGTTCGGTTCAGTAAAGTTGTATAGATTGATAGATTGAATATATGGAATAATGGATTTATGGATTCGTGTTGAATTGTAATACTGTAGATTGTAGATTGTAGGTTGTACTTGAATCATATTCAAGTCAGATTATAATGAGACCCACTCTGAGTCAAACAATTAGAAAAGTAAATTGAAGTCCTGATTGTTTTGATGTTATCGGTAACCGCTACACATGGACGGCAGGATTTGTATCTTTTTCAAAGACGATTACTGTATTGATAACACCATTATTAAGTTGTCTACCTTAAATAGGTAAGCACCCACTTCTCAGGCTCCCTGAGGCTCAAGAGATTGGTCCCACTTAAACCTATGTTTACTAGGGTCCTTAGGGTAATTTATAGAACTTGATGGAGTTTTATGTAAAAATACTTTTATGTACTTTTCAAAATACACCCCAAGTATTCATTATTCATCTTTAGAGTTATAATGAATGTAGAGTTTATATTGTGACAATTCTAATGGGAATATCCTAAATTCATAAGTAAAGGTATTTATTTGTAATATTGGTTTTGTATGGAATTCATGGTATTTTAGTGTAAAATTGATTCTTGTGATATTTTTAGATAAAGTGGAATATTTATAATACTTCAAAATAGATATTTTTATGTTAAATATACATATATTTATACGAAAATAATTTTAGTAGATATATAATATTCTAGAAATCTCGTTTTCTTAATATGTCGTATTTTAAATCTTTCGAGACCGAATGCTCATTGCGGAGGTCTGCATCTTGCACTACTAAGTCCGAGGATGTGCGATAATCCGCACTATCCCGAACGGGTTCCCCAAATGGGTTATAGCGGCGCTTTGCAAAGATTTGTGTAAAATACTAATCATTAAGAAAAACGGTTTTATTAATTATGGTATTTATTTGTAAATGTGTCGATTTCCTGTATTCTGTGGTCTAGGGTCTCCTAAGTTAACTATACTGCTCCTAACAGGTCCAAAGCGACAAGTTGTGAGATATCCCTCAAATCGCCTCTTCAGCGCCAATTGTGGCCAGCTAAGTACAAGTGAAGAAAGGAGGGATCCGCTCACGAATCACCGTGAGACGGGCCTTTTAAAGTTACTTTTCTCACTTGTCTAGTCTAGGCATCATAAAGTCAGGTTTAGATAAACGACTGAATGCCCACAACCTTTCTCTGTCCTAATGAGCGCTACAGTCCTTAATTTGCCGAGTCTAGATATTTTTATTATTAGCTCAAAGGTTATTTATTTGTAAAGATTTCGATTTCCTGTATTCTATATTCCCGAGGGTATCGTGCTATGTTGCATATGAGTGTGTGAGGAGGTAGGTCGTTACCTCGTGATCTACTTAAAGGCATAACAAGTTTAATGGTTTAAATGTATAATTGAAACAATGTGGTATTTAAATGAAAAATACGATAAAGTGAAATAGCCATCATTTTATGAAATGAAACTTGATCAATTTGGTTGATTAGTGTTTAATAGTCAACATTAGAGAGTTTAAGTATAATTGTATTAACGAGAAGTGAAGTTTTATAAGAAAACCGAATCGGAAAATCGGATTTGTTCCGATTCCGTCGGGTTTTGTAAATCCGTATTTTTAGAATAGAAAAAGGAAGATAGAAATGGGACTTACGAGTTTTGGACAATAACGAGAGTGAGATGGAAGGAGAGGAATCGCCGGTGCGTCGCTTCGTCGTCGAGGGCTCCCAGAACGATCGCTGGAAGTTCGCCGGGAATTTCGCCGGGAATTTCGCCGTAGTTTCGCTTCGTGCTCGTTTTCAAAGTACACAAGGTTTCTTGGAAGTTTTAGAGAGTTGGCTCAGAGTTTGGGGGTGAGAGGGTAGTGTGTAGGGTTGGTATTTATAGGGTTAGGTTAGGGTTAGGCTAAATGAAAAGTTTAAAATAAAAATGTGATAAAATGTATTAAAAGTGGAGTAATTGGGGTTTTAAAAGAGTTTTGGAAATGGTCTGAGGCTAAAATTTTGCAGGTACATAGGGAATGTGAAAAAACACAATTTTCATATTGGGGTCGTCGCCGGAATCGGCCGACTCGGGGGTGACTCGGCCGTGACTCGGTCAGAGGACTGAGTCGGCCGATTTCCGGCCGAGTCCGGCGGCCGGAATCCCTCCGACGGTTCATCTATCTTCTGGCAATGTTACATTTTTGGGTGTAGTGGGGTTTTTGTGAGATATGCACGTGTAAACTCTTGGTATTCTAAAGGTTTTAAAAAAAATCAATATTAAAAATAATGTGGGGTATGGGATTTGAACTCTGGTGGTTTGGTTCAGCAGTGTAAGGTATTACCAATGAGCTACGAGCTCCTTCTTGTAATTATGGAGCTAATTAATTACTTAAAGTAATAACAGTAAATATAAATACCCCAACTATATATTAATTTTTAAGCATTTTTTGTACACTAAAAATAGAGTTGTTACATTCTTTTAACATGTAATTAAAAAGCATTATAACTACTTATATCTTATGCTCAGGCTAAAATACCCCTTTATGGATTTTGAAAAAAATATTTGAAAAAAATTTGTATAGGAAAATTAGGGTTGTTACATTCTACCCTTCTTATAAAAATTTCGTTCTCGAAATTTGAAAAAAGAAAGTGTAACAGTTTCAAGGAAAGTCTGGTGACTGTAGTATAGATAGTGTATGAAAATATTTAGAAGAAAGAAATATTATAAAAAGTTTTGGTCAAAGTTGAAATGAATGTGAGGGATTTACCTGAGTTACCTTGGTTCACAGTCTCAGGTTCTATGGCTGCTAAATTGAATGTCTGTCGCCGTGGTACATTCCTTCTAGTTGGAGGCACATTCTGTCTTTGGGGCCTGTTTCTCTGCCCTCGAGTCATGTTCCTCATTACTTGTTGGAATTGGCGAGCAGGCTGTGCATGTGGTGGAGCAGGTAGTGCATAACGAGGTGCAAGAGCCTAGATAGCCGGCCACTGCGGGTAGTTGATGGGTGTGTGAGTTGGATGGCTATTATAAGGACAATTCCCAATTCCGTGGTTGGGTGCGCCACAAATTAGACACAGGCCTTTTGCGCGCCTACAGTCCTTCCACAAGTGTCCCTTTCTGTGGCAGTAGTGGCAAATTTCTTCAGTTCTTCCGGGTTCAAACGATGGCCTGGAAGAGGCTCCTCCTGCCATTTGAGAGGCATGGCATTTCAAACCGGCAGATTGGGGTCTGCCCATCGCCTTTATCACTGCCTCATAACTGCGGGCAGCTTCCAAAGCATTTTCATGAGTCAGAAATTTCCCTGTGGCTAGTGCAGCCTGGATTTCCGTGTCCAAACCCTGTTGAAATCGACGGGCTCTGATCTCATCCGTCGGTATTAGTTGTGCCGCAAATCTGTTACAATCCTTTGTTAGCTGTATAGTATGTGATATTAAAAATTTGAAATACTGTGACATATCTTACCGACTGAGCATGGTGAACTCAGCGTCATACTCATCTACTGACTTGACCCACATAGAACCTTGTTGTAGATGAATGAACTGCTGTTCCATGGCAAACCTGGCAGTCACAGGGAAGTACTTCGCGTCAAACTTATCATGGAAAGTCTTCCATTCAATAGGCTGATGAAGACGGCTTTCTTCCGCCTTCCACCAAACCCGTGCATTGTCCGTGAATTGCAGCTTTGCAACTCGGACCCAAGCTATTTCTGGCACTTGTGCTGCTGCCAGATCATCTTCCATACTTTGTGCCCATTCTTCAGCTTCCAGTGGGCTTCCCTTTCCTGAGAACTGTTTGGGGTGTAAAGCCCTGAATTGATCCATCCCAGGTGCTTCAGTCTCGGGACGGTTCAAGAGCTGTTGTTGTCCCTCTAGGAGGCTTCGGATTGCCTCAAGTAGAACCGTCAGCTCGTTGATCGGAGCAGGGACGGCAGGTGTGAGTGGTAGTGGTGGAGGTGTGTTGTTGACATTGGTGCTGGTGTTGTTCGGGGAATTCATAACCTTGAAGAAAAATTTGGGTTAGGACAGATTCAAAGTACATGAAATGATAAGATTCAAGGAACATGAATTGTAAATAATGTTTTAGTTGCTGGTTCTTGTGTTATATTGCTTAGGTTGTTTACGCAGAACAGATCTGCATGATAGGGTATCATATAGCTCTGACCTGCATGGGCCACTAACAAAACCCGTCATGCCCCGCTTCCCAGTATACGGGCAGAGGACGCGATGAGACCGCTACGTATTTACTGTGAAGTAACTACGTTAAGCGTATCTAAGCAATAAAAAGTAAAGCACAAGAGACAAGATATAATTAAAAACAACAACTTTATTTATTCACATTTTTTCTATACAATGCATGGAAAGTAAATACAACTGATAAAAAAAACAATGCCTAAACAATGGCATAACAGAAAAAGAAAGGTACTGAAATGGAAAGTGTACAATGACTAGAGCTCGGGGTCTTCACTGAACTGGTCCAAGTTTTCAGCAGTGGGCTCGATCACTGACGGGTCCAGATCACCTGACGACATTCAAAGAAGAAAGAAAGAGAATGTCGTCAGCGAACAGATCGCTCGGTAAGTCCCAAAGATAAGAAAGAAGTAGAATAGACAGAATAAGAAGGTATCTTTTAAAGTTGTATTATATTGTTGTAATGTTGTATTTAGTGTTAAGTCTGTTATTTGTACCTTGGTACAGAAGGATACCAGTGTATACGAGAGGAGTCTCTATATGCCAGAGACTAGAGGCAAATGGAAGTACAAGGCTCCGTTATACAACCCGGAACAACGGCAATTGGATTCATGTTAGGTGTCTTAATCTTGCAGTCTCGTGCCACTTTTAACACGTTCCGAACCAATCTACCCCTTAAACCTCGTGTTATCTTGATTGTATTGTTGTATTGTAAATTGTATTGATTGTATAATTGGATGACTGACCGAAACCATGATATCAGTAAACGGATGTAACTGTAGAATCATATATGTAACTGGAGAATCATGTAAACTGGATGATCATGTAAATGGAACGTATATTCATAGTTCGGTTCAGTCAAGTTGTATAAATTGATAGATTGAATATATGGAATAATGGATTCATGGATTCGTGTTGAATTGTAATACTGTAGATTGTAGATTGTACTTGAATCATATTCAAGTCAGATTATAATGAGACTCACTCTGAGTCAGACAATTAGAAAAGTAAATTGAAGTCCTGATTGTTTTGATGTTATCGGTAACCGCTGCACATGGACGGCAGAATTTATGTCTTTTTCAAAGACGATTACCGTATTGATAACACCATTATTAAGTTGTCTACCTTAAATAGGCAAGCACCCACTTCTCCGGCTCCCTGAGGCTCAAGAGATTGGTCCCGCTTAAACCTATGTTTACTAGGGTCCTTAGGGTAATTTATAGAACTTGAGGGGGCTTTATGAAAAATACTTTTATGTACTTTTCAAAATACACCCCAAGTATTCATTATTCGTCTTTAGAGTTGTAATGAATGTAGAGTTTATATTGTGACAATTCTAATGAGAATATTCTAAATTCATAAATAAAGGTATTTATTTGTAATATTGGTTTTGTATGGAATTCATGGTATTTTAGTGTAAAATTGATTCTTGTGATATTTTTAGAAAAAGTGGAATATTTATAATACTTCAAAATAGATATTTTATGTTACATATACATATATTTATACAAAAATAACTTTAGTAGATATATAATATTTTAGAAATCTCGTTTTCTTAAAATGTCGTATTTTAAATTTTTCGAGACCGAATGCTACTTACGGAGATCTGCATCTCGCACTACTAAGCCCGAGGATGTGTGATAATCCGCACCATCCCGAACGAGTTCCCCAAATGGGTTGTAGCGGCGCTTAACAAAGATTTGTGTAAAATACTAATCATTAAGAAAAACGGTTTTATTAATTATGGTATTTATTTGTAAAGGTGTCGATTTCCCGTATTCTGTGTTCTAGGGTCTCCTAAATTAACTATACTGCTCCTAACTGGTCCAAAGCGATAAGTTGTGAGATATCCCTCAAATCGCCTCTTCACCGCCAATTGTGGCCAGGTAAGTACAAGTGAAGAAAGGAGAGATCCGCTCACGAATCACCGTGAGACGGGCCTTTTAAAGTTACCTTTCTCACTTGTATAGCTTAGACATCACAAAGTCAGGTTTAGATAAACGACTGAATGCCCACAACCTTCCTTTGTCCTAATGAGCGCGACAGTCCTTAATTTGCTGAGTCTAGATATTTTTATTATTAGCTCAAAGGTTATTTATTTGTAAAGATTTCGATTTCCCGTATTCTATGTTCCTGAGGGTATTGTGCTATGTTGCATATGAGTGTGTGAGGAGGTAGGTCGTTACCTCATGATCTACTTAAAAGTATAACAAGTTTAATGGTTTAAATGTATAATTGAAACAATGTGGTATTTAAATGAAAATATGATAAAGTGAAATAGCCATTATTTTATGAAATGAAACTTGATCAATTTGGTTGATTAGTGTTTAATAATCAACATTAGAGAGTTTAAGCATAATTGTATTAACGAGAAGTAAAGTTTTATAAGAAAACCGAATCGGAAAATCGGATTTGTTCTGATTCCGTCGGGTTTTGTAAATCTATATTTTTAGAATAGAAAAAGAAAGATAGAAATGAGACTTACGGGTTTTGGACAATAACGAGAGTGAGATGGAAGGAGAGGAATCGCCGGTGCGTCGCTTCGTCGTCGAGGGCTCCTAGAATGATCGCCGGAAGTTCGCCGGGAATTTCGCCGTAGTTTCGCTTCGTACTCGTTTTCAAAGTACACAAGGTTTCTTGGAAATTTTAGAGAGTTGGCTCAGAGTTTGGGGGTGAGAGGGTAGTGTGTAGGGTTGGTATTTATAGGGTTAGGCTAGGGTTATGATAGATGTAAAGTTTAAAATAAAAATGTGATAAAATGTAATAAAAATGTATTAAAAGTGGAGTAATTGGGGTTTTAAAAGAGTTCTTGAAATGGTATGAGGCTAAAATTTTGCAGGTGCATAGAGAATATGAAAAGACACAATTTTTATGTTGGGGGTCGTCGCCGGAATCGGCCGACTCGGGGGTGACTCGGCCGTGACTCGGTCGCAGGACGGAGTCGGCCGATTTCCGGCCGAGTTCCGCTGCCGGAATCCTTCCCAACGGTTCATCTATCCTCTGGCAATATTACATTTTTGGGTGTAGTGGGGTTTTTGTGATATATGCACGTGTAAACCCTTGGTATTCTAAAGGTTTTAAAAAAAATCAATATTAAAAATAATATGGGGTATGAGATTTGAACTCTGATGGCTTGGTTGAACAGTGCAAGATGCTAGGGTTGTTACATTATTAAAATGGGAAAATAGAATAAGAAGGGAGGCATAAGGCGTTTAAAAAGTCAAGTCCAAGCAAAACCTTCATGATGCTACCAAAAAAATTCATAATTCAGAAATATTAAAAATGTGGTTAATAAATGGCTGTAAGGGGCTTGGAGGCCCTTCCAACAGTGCCTATACCCAGGAGCTGGTGAGGCCGAGGGGTTATTTTGCAAATAATCTCTGGGACCCCACGTGCTCATGGGTGTGGGCACTATTGGGGGCTTCTGCAGGACATTACAGGTCCTGAATTCTCGTAAAATGAACTAATTAATTTTGTCAATCTGTACAATAAATTTCGGAGGCTCCCATCCTCCAAACGATCTCAAATTGTGATTAACTCAAAAGGTCGACAAGGTATATCTGCTGACCCTCTCATATACATAGCTTTCTATGTCATTTTCGAAAATGATGTAGTAACAGGATGGTAGTTATCGTTCTAGAAAGTGGAAGAAGATGTATTGTTCTGTCCAACAGGAGATAACCTAGATCTCGAGCTAAGCCAACAAGAAATTCTCTCAAGTTTTTAAAACCAAATAATGCATACAAAAGAGTTGCAATAAGGCATTTTATAGAGACATAAATTAACCTTACATGTCTCAAATAAGATATAATCTAAATTTACTAATAATCTAATTAAATAAAATCTTTTCAGTTTAAATTAGACGAGCGCTTATAGCACGTGCATTGCATGTAATTATAGAACTTTTTATGATAATTTTCTTTATTAATTTATTGCACGTGGTTCTAAAATGATAATGACATGGTAATTTAATTACGTGCAAAACAATAACGTGCATTGCGTATAAATCTACAGTGTTTTTTTCAATTTTTTTTAAAAAAATAAAAAGTCACATCGTCAATTAATTTCAAAATTAAATAACCCTTTTGTTTTGCCCTAAAATAATAGAAAGGATATTGAGATAGAGATAAAGATAAAAATAGAGAAGAGAAGTGATATTCTACTGTAAGAAAGGATAAAATGTTTAAGATTTCGGCTTCATATAATATAAAATGCAATAGGGTTTTTAACATAAACATCTCCTCAAAATTAGCTATTTGCGAAAAGGCCTTCTGATTTTAACGAATTACAAAAAAGGATCCTAATTCTTTTAAGTTCCACAACAAAGCCTACTTTAACGGTTTTTCATCAATCAAGTTTTATTTTTTTTATTTTTAAATTCTTAAAAAATTAAATAACTATAAATTCAATTATCTAAATCCAAAATTCAATTAAACTATAACCCTAAAGGCCTTTCCCTCTCCCTTCTCGATGCCGCCCTCCTTCCCGCCACCTCGTCTCTTGTCGACCTCCTCCTCCATCCTTCTTGATCATCATTTTCAACATCTCCAACCTTTCTCTCATTCTTGATCAGCATCTTCATCATCACCACCATTTTCTTCTTCATCCCCACCTCCTCCCCCGATCACGACCGCTGTCATCATCATCATCATCATCATCATCATCTTCTTATTCTTCTTGTTCTTCTTCTTGTTTCCTCCCTCCATCATCGGCCTCTTCCCTCCACTTGACCTCCTCCCTCCTTCCCCAACATCCTCATCCTTCGCCTTCTCTTTCCTCTCCTCCCGCATCCCCTTCCCCTCCCTTACCGTCTCCTCCCCTTCCCCTCCCTTACCGTCACATCAGCCTTCCCTCTTGCCCCTCGTCATTCCTTCATGGCTCTCCATCTCCTTCCCTGCTCTTTGCTTCCTCTCTTCCTTAAACTCTCCCATCATTTCTTCCGCGACGACCTCTTTAATGACCTCAGCCATGCCCTCTCCTACGCCGCCCATAGACCCCATCCTCGACTCCCATGAGTTCTCCAGGCTCATCCGTCTCGTCGCCGGCAACTTTCATCCACAATAATTTATTTTTTATTGATTTAAATATTTTAATTATAAATTAAACTATTTTTAAATAAAAAAATAAACAAAAAACCGTTAAAAATTAATATAGTTAGTAGAATATTCGGAGATGATGATGCTCGATATCGGTGATCTTCTAGATTGTCACATGTGGCTGATGACGTGTCCCGAAACGTGCAAGAAAGGACCCGCAGTGGCCGATCAGACCACTCCTATGCCCGTCCTACAGACAACCGCTGGCTCACCTCCGAGCCTCTTGCACATTTGGCCTCCTCGGCCCTCTTAGCTCGCCTCCGGGCTACCACAGAACCAAGATAGCTCGGCCTCACACTCGGTCCCGAGCCCGCGCCGAGCTCATCTTGCTCGGTCCCTTTGACCGACCAACGGCATCATTCGCAGATACTTCCGCATCGCCTCTGCGAATCTCGTCATGCACGAGATCTCCGCTGCCCACGATCTCGCGTTCCATGCCATCACGATCCCCATTAACGAGCTTGTCTCGCTATTAATAGGAGATCCCGCCCATCATACGGGCGTGACGTCGGGGGCGTCACGGCCGGCGTGATTCTTGCACCTGCCTGCTTGTTGCCACCGCTATATAAACCCCTCTTTCAGACGGTTCAAGTAAGTAATTTTCCACTCACTAGGTCGTTACTCTGCTCGGATTTCCTGTCTAACTTGATCGTCGGAGGGTCCTCGGTGGTACAACCATCCCGGGACTTCCTTGCAGGTAGCTCAGCCCTACCAACCTCAAACCCATTGAGATCCACACACTTCAACAGCTATCCTCCAACTCAAATCTCGGCCGTCCATCATCACCAACAGCAGATCAACGGAAGGTAACATCTTGACGCGATCCGCACCGCGTCAGCTGGCGCCGTCTGTGGGAAATTCTTTATTCCACTCAACAAAGTTCATCTTCCGATCTCAACCCAATGGCAAGCGGTCACCACGACGATCATCGCCTCCTCCACAATGGAGGCGTTGACGAATCTCCTCCCCCGAACGCCAACAACGCCTTAGCCTCCCTGATAGATCGACTCGCGTCCATCGTGGATGCGCTCGTCCGTGTCCAAACGGCAGGGCAAGCTCCCCGGGTCGCCGCTCCCCCACCTTGGTACCGGGACCCCTACAGAGGGAGAGAAAACTCTGCCCGTGTCAGCACTGCCGACCACCGCATCGCTACCTCCCACGGCCGCCGATCTCCCGGGCCAACATATTCTATGATCCGATGGGCACCCAGCAGTTCAACACCGAGGTCTGTTGCCCGAGTGCCTCGCCCCGATCCTCTATGCGCTCCTACCCTTCCCGAGGAGATGTCGGTCAGCTCGCCTGCTCCTAGGCATGACCGACACCCCCTCCATCGACGGGGTCGTACGGACGAGACTCGTTACGGCAGCTCAAAGACTACCTCTCCAGGGGACCTGAGGAATCTCATCGAGAGGAACCGGGGCTGCGGCCAGACACAGGTCTCCAACGGTAGGGCGAAAGATCGAGATGTGCCGAATCGTCGGGGTACCATGGCCGGCTTGATGCCCTCGAAAGGAAGATCGAGGGCATGCATCGAGAAGGCCGCCACTCGAGCGACGGGGCTAAATACGTCGCCGACTCACTCACAAAGCCCTTCACTGAGGAGCTTCTCGTCGTCTATGTCTCCTCCCGGAACAAGCCCCCAAAGGTCTCGCTCTTCGACGGGAAGTCAGACCTGAAGGACCATCTGGACGCGTTCACAGCCGGGATGAGCTTCCATGACAACTCTGACGCCGCCCAATACCGAGCATTCCCGGCCACTCTCATCCGCTCCGGACGAGACTGGTTCCGAGGACTCGCACCGCACTCAATCTTAACCTTCGACGAGCTGGCCACCCAATTCCTCGGCCATTTCGTCGGGAATAGACGACAGAAATGGACCGTCGACCATCTCTTCACGATCAAGAGTGGGGACAAAGAAACGTTCAAAGCGTATGTCACCCACTTCTACAATGCCCTTCTCGAGGTCCCCGAACATCAAGACAAGACAGTCATCACAGCCCTGAGGTCTGGTCTTAGGCACAAGGAGTGGTTACGCTCCTTTGCATTAGCGCAACCTAAGACCACGGCCGAGGTAAAAGCCTGGACCAAGCGCGAAATCCATCTCGAGTTCGAGGTGAACGCAAATCTCCCTGCGGCAGAGCAAACTGACCAGAAGAAAAGGGTGAGGAAAGAGAGAAAGAGACTTGAGCGGCCAAAGACCTACATCCCGAGATTTCAGGAGTACACCCCGCTCAACGTCTCCCAGACGGTACTGCTTGAGGATGCCAAGGGCGAGGGGTTTTTCAAGCTCCCCCCGATCTCGCGCATGGTGGAAAAGCGTAGTCGGGGCCCCTACTGCGGTTTTCACAGATCGCTAGGCCACTCCATGGAGAGCTGTAAGCAGCTCCGAGACTACATCGAGGAGCTCATCCGTTCGAGACACCTTGCAGCGTACTTACGGGACAAGCGGCAAGCCGATCGCGAGCAGGAGCAGCGTCCCCCTCCCGGCGAGTTGACAATCGGCCAAATCATGGTCGTGTCAGTGGAGGGTATGTCGGATACCTACGAGGCTCAACACCTCGCGCCGGTCGCCGAGGCCAAGAGACATCCGAGGGGCTCAAGCTGCGCAAATAAAAAGAGCATCTACTAGCTTGTACTTCTTTTACTAAGACATTGTAAACTTTCTCAGGAACTTTCTGTTTATATAATAAGAAGAGATCAATAAAATATTGCAAAAAGAAGAGTTTGTTTATTCAAAGGGTACTATAGGCTCCTCAGCCGAACACCGAAAAAGAAAAATTACAATAATGGGGGAAGGGAGTACAGGAAACACTACTCGTGGCACTCCGAGCATATTTCCACCAGCCGAGCCCTCGCCGCTTCCGCCCTTTGCCTCTGATGCCGCCCACGAGCCTCGGCGTGGTGCCTTAATTGATAGCACTCAAGGACGAGCGCCACCGAGTGATCCCGCCGACCCGCAGAGATTAGGCTGAGGCGCCGCAAGGACCTTAGCTTACCAACCGTCTTGTCCCTCAGCTTTTCGGACAAGGGGTTGTAGAGCCCCGTCAATGTCCTCCAGATGGAGTACATCAGCAGCTGGAGCAGGGGGAGCGCCGAGGGAGCAGTCGGCCGAAATGATCCTCAATGCGACCAACCACTAGCTGCACCGTGTCCTCGGTGCAGTACTGGTCATAGAGGTACACGTCCTCAAAATTCACGATATCGGGGATCGTAAAAGGGAAGTCCTCCATTCTCACGTTTAGGTGTGAAGAAAGGAGTGATCAACACTCCCTCCACTTTATAGCCCGCTTCGCCCTCGAAAATCTAATAGTCGCCCGTTTTACCCACAGCTGTGTCGCCACACGGCAGACCTCGAGCTTTTCTTGGCGAGATCGAAACGACGCGGCTCCGGTGCTTCACCTCCCCCACGCGTTCTATACACGTTGCCTGCGACTGTCCCCATTCCCCATACTTACACCGGGAAGGTCGGACAGAACTTCCAGAACCGTCTGGGCGGCTACACTGCTCGGTCCGTCCTTAGCGGGCCACTTCCGGCCCTTCCAGCGCTAAGGATCGATGCCCTCACAAAGAGGCAGCCGAGCGGCTACCCTGCTCGGCTATCCCTGGCTGGTAGTTCACTGCCATACAGCGCCAGGGATCGAAGCCCTAATCAAGAAGCAGCCGAGCGGCAACCGTGCTGGCTATCCCTGGCTGGTAGTTCACTGCCACACAGCGCCAGGGATCGAAGCCCTCATCAAGAGGCAGCCAAGTGGCTACCCTGCTCGGCTATCCCTGGCTGGTAGTTCACTGCTACACAGCGCTAGGGATCGAAGCCCTCATCAAGAGGCAGCCGAGCGGCTACCCTGCTCGGCTATCCCTGGCTGGTAGTTCACCGCCACACTGCGCCAGGGATCGAAGCCCTCATCAAGAGGCTGCCGAGCGGCTGCCCTGATCGGCTATCCCTGGCTGGTAGTTCACAGCTACACAGCACCAGGGATCGAAGCCCTCATCAAGAGGCAGCTGAGCGGCTACCCTGCTCGGCTATCCCCGGCTGGTTGTTCACTGCCACACAGCGCCAAGGATCGAAGCCCTCATCAAGAGGCAGCCGAGCGGCTACCCTACTCGGCTATCCCCGGCTTGTAGTTCACTACCCAACGATGCCGGGGATCAAAGCTCTCACTAAGAGGAAGCCGAGCGGCCACCCTGCTCGGCTATCCCTGGCTGATTGTTCCCAACCCCACGACGCCAGGGATCAAAGCCCTCACCAAGAGGCAGCCGAGCGGCTGCCCTGCTCGGCTATCCCTGGCTAGTAGTTCCCTAACCCATGACGCCAGGGATCAAAAGCCCTCGCCAAGAGGCACCGGGCGGTAACCTTGCTCGGCCCGTCCTTAAGGATCAAAGCCCTCGCCAAGAGGCACCGGACAGTAACCCTGCTCGGCCCGTCCTTAGTAGGCCTCTTACGGCCCCTCCCGCGCTAAGAATCAAAAGCCCTCATCAAGAGGCAACCGGGCCCTCCCTTGCTCGGTTATCCCTGGCTGGTTGTTTCTTACCCCACAACGCCAGAGATCAAAGCCCTCGCCAAGAGGCACCGGGCAGTAACCCTGCTCGGCCCGTCCTTAAGAATCAAAGCCCTCGCCAAGTGGCACCGGGCAGTAACCCTGCTCGGCCCGTCCTTAGTAGGCCTCTTACGACCCCTCCCGCGCTAAGGATCGAAAGCCCACATCAAGAGGCAACCGGGCCCGCCCTTGCTCGGTTATTCCTGGCTGGTAGCTCCCTACCCCACGACGCCAGGGATCGAAGCCCTCACCAAGAGGCAGCCAAGCGGCTACCCTGCTCGGCTATCCCTAGCTGGTAGTTCCCTACCCCACGACGCTAGGGATCAAAGCCCTCGCAAAGAGGCACTGGGCAGCAACCCTGCTCGGCCCGTCCTTAGTAGGCCTCTTATGGCCCCTCCCCGCGCTAAGGATCAAAAGCCATCATCAAGAGGCAACCGGGCCCGCCCTTGCTCGGTTATCCCTGGCTGGTAGCTCCCTACCCCACGACGCCAGGGATCGAAGCCCTCATCAAGAGGCATCCGAGCAGCTACCCTGCTCGGCTATCCCTGGCTGGTAGCTCCCTACCCTACAACGCCAGGGATCGAAGCCCTCGCCCAAAGGCCACTGAGCAGCTTCACTGCTCAGTCCATCCTTAGCCACCTCTTACGGCCCTTCCAGCGCTAAGGATCAGAGCCCTCACTAGGAGGCAACCGAGCAGCTACCATGCTCGGTTATGATGGATGTCGTTCACTACCCCACGAAGCCTGATACCTAAGCCCTTGCCAAGAGGCAATCGAGCATCTACCATGCTCGGTCATCCGTAGCTGGTGTTACAAAACCATCGACGCCACGGTCCATCCCTCGCCATGAGGCCATCCACTTCTAAGCGATCCCAACCTCGGTTTCGGGGCCACGGAGATACCGACCCTTCACCGGTCTTTGCACACTTGGCAAATAGTCGAATTCAACTCAACGTGCAATCGCCACACGAGGAACCGACCCGACGTGAAGGCTGAACTATGCAAATACGAATGTTCCCCACAAACAAAAGGATAATGTGCATGCAAAGAAACTGCAAAGTAAGATTTTTATTCACAAAGATCAAAAGTCTCTATAAAGGTATTATGGGCTCCCCAGCCTAACAAAAGTGCCCGAAGGCTTACAAGATTCCCAAAACAAGAAAAATATATATATAAAGAAGACGAGGGTTTTTCAGGCCTCAGGGCCGGGGGCAACCGCAAGAAGCACCGCATCCACCACGACTGGGGCTGCGCCCATCATAGGAGCCTCGGCGCCGCCCTCGACGGGAGTCCCTTCCCCGGCAGTGCTTCCGGGGGCATCCCCTGCGCGTCGTCCACCCGAGGATATTCATTCCGGAGGTCTTCATCGGGTAACTCCGGCATCCGAGCCTTAATGGCGTCGAGGGCCTCATGCCAGATGAGGGTAGTGGATGCGGCTAGGTCGGCATAAAAATGGTCCGACCTTTTGTAGTTCTCCACCGCTTTCGCCGTCCTGAGCTCGACCGCTTCGTCCCCTCTACCGTTGCCTCCGGCTCCTTCTGAAGGGTGCCCGCCGACTTCTTCAGGGTGCCGATGAGCAACTTGGAGTCCTGGAGCTTGGCCTCGGTGACCTGGGCGGCCTCACGGTGCCTGGCGACCTCCTGCTTCCAGGTCGCAACCTCCTGCTTCCCGGTCGCCACCTCGCCCTCTAGGACGGCGAACCTCGCCATCGCCGCTTTCAGCTCCAACTTCGAGCTCTCCTTCAGCGAAGAGAGCTCGCCCGCGGCTCGCATCGCCAGGGCAATTTCCTCGTCCTCCATCTAGACGACGTGCTGGAGGACCTGAAGAAATCAGAAGGGGGGTCAGAACGAAAAGGGAGGTACCAAATCTCATGAATGGTAAGACGCTGAGAGAAAAATCAAGTAAGGTGGGAGCACTAATCTGCACGGCCTCTTGGGCGATCGCCGCCATCTGCACCCATAGGGTCCCCCGAGAAACCTTGCCTCCGGCCGACCTCTCCATGTCCGTCAGCAAGTTGTCAGCAACGGAGAGCCCTGAGGGCACCTCAAAGTGGAGGACCCCCTCATCCACCAAGATCGGAGAGGCCGGGGTCATTGGGACCGTCCGGGGGAACCTCTTGAGAGACGACGCCGGGGAGCCGGTCTCCATTTTCGAAGCCTCGGCCTCTTATTCCCGAACCCTCTTTCGGCTCGGCGTTTGGCTGGGCTCCACGGCGTGGCCCACACTCGAACGCCGGGGTGGGGCGGCTGTCGGGAGAGCTGGGGCCGACATCGGACAGGAAGAGCTGGCACCTCCAGCCTTCGATCCCTTCTTCAGCTCATGCATGGCCGCCCGAAGTTTGCTCGTGTCTATGGGTTCTGCACAAGACAAGGTACAATGGAGTCAGCAATACAAGTAAAAAGTAAAATAAATGCAAGTCTAGCAGATCGCCTGCAAACTCCTAACTTACCCGCGAACTGGGTGGGGCTGAGCCCAGCCCAACTCAGGGCCCGCTCAGAAAGCAGCACGTCGGCCCGAGGAATGGGCTCCCACTCCGCCACTTTCAGCACGTCGGTGTTCTCCTCCGAATACAGAAACGCGACCGCGTAGGTTCGTCTTGCCTGAATTTGGGGGCAGGTGCTATTTCGGTTTTATCCGTCCACATCTCCGAAGATACTAAGTTAATTTATTGCACCGTGTATCGGAGGTTTAGACGGATGCGGCCGTTGTAGCAGACTCCGTCAGATTTCCCCTCATTTGAGGGGTTTTTGATTGTGGGGACGCTCTTCCCTGCAGGCGCAAGCCCCTGCAGTTAATTACGCTACCGCATCGCGGTAACAACTTTCTCCTTCTCCAGATGGTCACTTCGTGTCGTGTACGTTTGTTTTCTTTTTGGTTGCCCGTGGATTGTATACGGAGACTAATTTATGTTGTCGCCCGTAGGGCGTGGATTAGTCCAAATCTGTATTTTCTTAGATTTGGGATTTTGGTTGGGTTTAAGGATACGTTAGTCTCATTTGAGACTAAGATCAACTTAAACGTTTGTTAAGAATACGTTAGTCTAATTTTTAGACTAAGATCAACTTAACAGAATCATTTAGATCCAACAAAAGAGCATTTGGGCTTTACCGTTTCAGTTTAGGGACTTTGCGGTCCAGTTTAAAAACGTCATAGTCTGTAAAGTTTAAGGATATCATAGTACATGAGTCTAAAGACCCCACAGTCCGTAAAGTTTAAGGACCTCATAGTCCATGAGTTTAAGAACCTCATAGTCCATGTGATTACGGTTCCACCGTTTGGGGATACACCAAAAGTTATTGGTTATTGGGACCCTCCATCTCTCTGACTACGTTGAAGGATTACAACGACATGTATCAGAGCTATGAAGAGATGTACCCCTGAACTAATATCCCGATTTGGAAAATGGGATGAATATCAGTTTAGATGTCATCTGTTAAGAGAACATTAGTCATCTTTGAGACTAGGATTAGTTTGGGGAGACCTGAACATGGAGGCTCGGTTGATTGGTGACAAAAAGGGTCTTGGCTTCGGAAGACTTGGCTAATTTGAGCTAAGGTTGATTTCCCTTAGTCTTCCCATAGTGCTAAGCACTGAATCAGTGTTAAACACTGGACGGAGGAGCTCACATGTGAACATGTGAGGGGCCCCGAAGTGGGCATTGTTCCTTGAGTTTGTTCCCTCATATATATATAAAAGTGCCGAGCACTTGGCTCACGTATGAGCACGTGAGACGCCCGAGGTGAGAACTGTTTTTTCGATTTTATTCCTCTTTCATTTATAAGTGCTAAGCACTTAGTTCATCAAACGGTCACGTGTAGACACGTGAGGTGCCTTCAAAATGCGAGCGCTGTCTTTGGAATTTTCTCCCTCTTTTATACACCGTTGTTTGGGGGTTGCGTGGGAATACGTGAGGTGCCCCAAAATGGGAGCTATCTTGTGTTTATTCCCTTTTCTCTTTTATAAGTGCTGAGCACTTCTCAGGGATCACGTGGGGTCACATGACTAGATCTCAGTCTTTCCCTTTTTTTGTTCCTCAAAGGTATTCACGTGGGGACACGTGAGCTTTTATTGTGTAACAATTAACACTAATATGTATCACCAGGCTGTTCTTCTATGGTTCTGAGGAATCAAGTTCTCCTTTGTTCTTTGCAGGAATTAATTTCTTTTTAAAGGGTTAAACCCTAGTTTTAGAGGAATTAAATTCCCATATGTTTTGTAAGAGTTAAACTCTTTTGGATTCAGTTCTTTCCCTTAGGTTTTGGATCTGCATGACAAAATCTCCCCGATGAGAATTAAATTCTCAACTTGTGGGAAGATCTGCTTCTGTAGATCTTAACCAGAGGAAGAACTAAGTTCTTTTGAGAAGAGTTAAATTATTGGTTTGAGAATTAAATTCTCTTTTTTGTGAGAGCTTTTGGGAGGGGTTCCTCTTCTTTAGAGAATTAAATTCTCTCTATATTTTTCTTCCCCCCTCTCTCTGTCTGTGTATGTATCTCCCCTCTTTTTTAACTTGGAGTTTATTGGGGTCCCTCTGTTATTTGGAAAGAGAGATCATTAGTCGTTGGGATCCACCACCTCTCCGACGATGCTGAGGGATTACAACGCCATATATCGAAGGTGCGGAGGGATGTACTCTTTGAACCATGTCCCACTTATCAGGAGGAAGAATATGTTGAAGCTTAAACTCCTAACTACTGAAAAAGGCCTCTTTGCTTTCGCGCACGTGCGTCGTACGTGTTGGGCGCACGTGCGTCGGATGTGGTGGGCGCACGTGCGTTGCACGTGGCGTTTGCACATCATGGGGGGCAGCTAAGGCCATAACTTGGAGAACTAAGCTCCTATGGAGAACTAAGCTCCTTTGAGAATTAAATTCTCCCATGTGCATTGCACATGTTTGAATCACGTGCTTTGCTCGTGGCGCGCATATGGCGGGCGCACGTGCATTGCACATGGCGCACATGGCGCTTGCGTATATGCTCATTAGGGGGGGCAGCTAAGGCCCTAACATGGAGAATTAAGCTCCTTTGAGAATTAAATTCTCCTACGTGCGTTGCACATGTTTGGTTCACGTGCGTTGCACGTGACGCGCATGTGGCGGGTGCACGTGCATTGCACGTGGCGCACATGGTGCTTGCGCATTATGGGGGGGCAGCTATGGCCCTAACTTGAAGAACTAAGCTCCTTTGAGAGTAGTAGAGAAGAGATATCTCTTTTTGCCGATGTGGGACTAAAAATGCATCCTCCATGTTGTAGAGCATTACTTTAGATTACACGTGCGTAGCACAATTGCTCATAACTTTTGATTCCGGATGAATTATAAAACCCATAATATTTCAAATCGAAGGATTTTTTGAGACGCTTTCGATACCAATAGAATTCAGCTGTTTCTCATTCGGGAGTTTGTTAAAATACAGCCCGGAAAATACTGGTTCGCATTTTCTTCTTTAGATTAGACGTGCGTAGCACATTTGCTCATAACTTTTGACCCCGGATGAATTATGAGGCCCATAATATATCAAATCGAAGGATTTTTTGAGACGCTTTCAATACCATCAGAATTTAGCTGGTTCTCATTTGGGAGTTTGTCAAAATACTGTCCAGAAAATGCTGGTTTGTATTTTCTTAAGCGTATCGCTGCCATTTGACATCTTGGGTTCTTTTGCGCAGAAATTTTTAGCGGGAATAGTCGGGATAGCTCGACTGACCCTCTCACCGACACCTATCCCTAGACCACTGGATGAGCACGGGCCAGTCCTCACCTTCGGGTGGCCCTACAAAGCAAAACTTCTTCTTCCAATCGTGGATTGAAGAAGGCACGACGACGACCTCCGATCCTGGAGCACTTCCCCGCTGCTTCCTAAATGAGAGGTATACCCACCTCGGCTCGCCCGCGTGAGTGCCAGGGTGGCTTTTGTAAATGAGAGAAGAGGAAAGGATGGACAGCCTGAAAGGGATCGACTGCAACTTCAGGCGGACTAAAAACCTAAGGAGAATCCTCCAGGAGTTCGGCACTAGTTGGCCCGAGGCTATCCCGAAATGGTTCAGCACTCTAACAACCTCGAGAGAGAAAGGCAGGTGCATTTCGGCCCAAAAGGCTTCCAGGTACAGGGCAATCTCTTTACCCCGTACCTGATCTTCCCTCTCTCCTTCCTCGGCCAAATGTAGCGTATAGCCGGGAGGAATATAGAAACGAGCCCGAGCGGTGGCAAGCTCGTCCTCATACCTCACCGAGGATGACACACCAGGGGCGTCCACGACCTCCACTCTGGGAACCGCCCCCATCTCGCGACCATGAGAAGAGGATCTGACCCTAACTTACCGGGGAGACTCCGACTCAGTAGAAGAAGAAGCAGAGGAAGAAGAAGAATCTACAGGGGGCTCCCTAGACCCTACTCGATCTATTTCTACAAACTCTTCAGGAGAAGACATCTAACCTGATTAAGAGGATCGGTCCTCGGAAGGGGAACACAGAGATCCGACCTAAAAAGGAGAGCGCCGAGCTAACGAGACTCAAGACGAGAAAAATTTGTAGAGGTGTGGGCCTTGATGGGGACCCCACCTTTATTTATAGCTGCCGGCGTACACATCCTGCGGCGACAGTCATCTCCCGCCGAAACGGCTCAGTGCGTTCGACGGCCACGCTCGCCCCACCTGTCGCACGTGCATTGGTCGTATCCCATCAGACGCCAGATACCTGCAGCCCGTCGCGTCAGCCAACCAGCGCCCGACACGTGAGCTGTCACTTTGGCGAACGTACGCACGATCCAGTGCATCCTCTTTAATGCGAGATCTGGCCCCTGATCCGCTGACATCACCAAGAAGATACAGTTGATTGCCCGGGAACACATGCTCACGATATCTACGACGAGGAGCTCACCTCGGGTGACCCGGCAGACCACCCTCGACCCGACCCGTGAACAGGTCGGGACGAGAGTAGGGGGCTAATGATGATGCTCGATATCGGTGATCTCCCAGATTGTGACACGTGGCTGATGACGTGTCTCAAAGCGTGCAAGAAAGGACTCGCAGTGGCTGACCAGACCACTCCTATGCCCGTCCTACAGATAACCGCTGGCTCACCTCCGAGCCTCCTGCACATTTGGCCTCCTCGGCCCTCTCAGCTCGCCTCCGGGCTACCACAGAACTAAGATAGCTCGGCCTCCCACTCGGTCACGAGCCGCGCCGAGCTCATCTTGCTCGGTCCCTTCGACCGACCAACGCCATCATTCGCAGGTGCTTCCGCCCCGCCTCCGTGAATCTCGCCATGTGCGACATCTCCGCTGCCCACGATCCTACGTTCCACGCCATCACGATCCCCATCAACGAGCCTGTCTCGCCATTAATGGGAGATCCCGTCCATCACGCGGGCGTGACGATGGGAGCGTAACGGCTGGCGTGATTCTCGCACCTGCCTTCCTGTTGCCACCGCTATATAAACCCCTCTTTCAGACGGTTCAAGTAAGTCATTTTCCACTCATTAGGCCGTTACTCTGCTCGGATTTCTTGTCTAACTTGATCGTCGGAGGGTCCTCGGTGGTACAACCACCCCGGGACTTCCTTGCAGGTAGCTCGGCCCTACCAACCTCAAACCCATTGAGATCCACACATTTCAACAGCTATCCTCCAACTCAAATCTCGGCCGTCCATTATCGCCAACAGCAGATCAACAGAAGGTAACATCTTGACGCGATCTGCACCGCGTCAGGAGAATATTCTCATTTTGGATAGCTGGAAGGCAATAGGAAGGATTTTTTGTAAATTGTTCTAAAGCTCGGATCAAAAGTTATACTAATAGGCTATCAATGACATTTTCTTAAAAGATATAGTAATTGCGATTCTAAAGCTTGGATCAAAAGTTATAGCTCCTTGCGTTTACCTTAAATTCAGCAGTTTTTTCGCACATTTGGACTAGTTTTGATCCAAATGACATGATGTTCTTTTGCAATCTGTTCTACATTAGTCTTCCATACACACATTAGAGACCCACTTAAAATCTGAATTGAAACTAGGTTGTTCGACTAAATTAGAATTTTCAAAATCCAGGTTTATAGGAGAATTCAAGTTAGGTTTACAGGATAATTCAAGTTAAAGAATGAAGATATATAGAAATTTAATCCGAATGAAATCTCTGAAGTTTATTGATAAATGGTGTGTTGGCCCACATGAATGCATACGATGTATTTGGGTTCCATCCAAAGATCTAAACCTATTGGTTGGGTTCCTATTTATATTTTCTACCCATATGCAATATAGACGGCTCTCTCAGACATGGACACCATGTTATATTTTGTATTCATATGCAATATGCAATGCAGACAGCTCTCTCAAAGATGCACAACACATGTAGAGCGCACATGAGCTTTCAAAATATTTGGATTCCATCCAAAAGGTCTAAAATTTTTAGTGGGGTTTCCATTTATATTTTATAGCCATATGAAACTCTTGATTTTCGGGATGTGGACTATTCTCAACCTCTATAACACCATTTATCTTTATCATCTAATTTCAAGTTATAGAAACTATTTTGTTGTGTATGATTTGTTTAAAACAAACAACAAATCCATATATGAGGAAGCGGGCCTTGCAGGACACTGCAGTGGCCCATAACTGCAGTGTCTAGACTGCAAGCCCTGTGAGATCCAAGAGCCTATGTGTAAAATAGTATCTGAGCCCAATAGGTCTTGCAGCAGCATGGACACTACTGTCATGGCCAGCAATGTCGCCCTTATTCACAATCCATTTATCTTATTTTAAAAATTATTATTAAAAAAAGTGTCAAAGAATTATCCTCGTTTGTGTTTGGTTTTCTAAGTTTTCCTCTTTCTTTGATTTGATAGAGTGAGCACTTAAGTGTATGTCTCTAAAATGCATTTCTTATGATATTTTGGATTCCTTGAAACCAAATTTAACAAAAACAACTCACCGACCTTTTTGAGCATGCAACAAAAAGTTAGCTATTCCCAAAAGTCACAATGGATGCCTTTCTTGTAAACTGGGGAAACTACTTGATTAGCTGGCTAACTTTGAAGTAAACACTTTTAAGATTTATATTTTCACATTAATTAAACACTCAAATGCTCAGTCTTCTTTTTAATTATTGGAAGAGGCATCATATTCTACTCATTCATCAGCTCCAGCTTGAAACAACATGAAGAATATCCACAAAGCTTTCTATGCCAGTGGATCCCCCCATCCCCTGCTGCTTTACCTAAAATTGAAAAATTGAAAAATAAAAACGCTCAAAGTACTCTGTCTTACATTATGCAACATGGACACAACATGGACATATATAGTGTAGCTATAGTAAATTCAATTAGTGCGAACATTAGAGATATTTGGGAAGTATTTATCACGGCATTTTATTGGCTTATTCGGATTGAACAAAATGCCGGGGTCCATCGTGCAAAAGAGTAATCTTCTTTGGTAGTGATTCAATCAACACTTTGCATGAATTTTGGACAAATTCTTTATTTATCTCCATGATAGTGTGGTATGTTACTAGGCAATGATGGACGAATTGATCAGTATCTATTGGACGAGTTATTTTTCATTACTTATTTTTCATTTTTTAAGAGATGTTGTTTTACATCTCTAACTTTCAATTTGTTTTTTTGTGAAGCTTTTATGTTATTTCAATGAAATATCTATTTGGCTCGAGTCATATCGACCTTATCCAGTGTGTTGGGATGGTGTCTCGTATTCATATGCGTTTATGGACAATTTGGGTCAGGTCATCCGTTGGTGTGGGCTACCAATAGATTCTAGCGTTTTTTTAGTTGTATATATATTTCTTTTTAGGGAAGAGATAGGTTGGCTTGAGAGATGTGATTGTGTGGGGATATTTTATGTGTCTCCTCTCTTGTGGTGTGAAAACAAGAGAGAAAGATGAAAGAGAGATTATTGAGTAGTGTGATTGATGATGCTCTATGTTGGCGATTTCCCAGATCAGGACACGTGGCAGATGACGTGTCCTAGAACTCAGAAGAAAGGGCCCACAGGGGCCGACCGGGCCACCCCTGTACCCGACCTACAAGCACAAGCTAGCTCTCCTCAGGGCCCCTGCAAATTGGCCTCCTCGTCCTCTCAGCTCGCCCCGAGCTACCACATGACCAATATGCCTCGGCCCTCCCGCTCGTTCCCGAGCTCCCCTGTCGAGGCCATCTTCCTCGGTCCCTCCGACCGACCAACTCCACCACTCACAGGCGTAACCGCCGCTCCGCAAATCTCGCCATGCGCGGATTCTCCGCTTGCAACATCCCACGTTCCGCGCCATCACAATCCCCATTAACGGGCGATCCGCTCATTACGCAAGCATGACGTCGTGAGCGTAACTGCCGGCGAGATTCTCGCGCCTGCTACTGCATGCTGCCGCCACTATATAAATCCCCATCACAGAGAGGTCAAGTAAGCTTTTTTCACCCCACTTAGCCGTTACTCTGCTCGGATCTTGTGCTAACTTGATCGTCGGAGGGTCCTCGGTGGTACTAAACCACCCCAGGACTTCCTTGCAGGTACTCGGCGCAAACTCCTTAAAACCACCAATCTCCTCAAAACCCATTGAGATCCACACGCAATAGAAGATCACCTCCAAGATTCACCGAGAGATTGACGGAAGACAACATCTGACGGAGACCCGAAAAGGACCTCCTTCAGTTGGCGCCGTCTGTGGGAAACTAAACTCCACAAAAAACAAAGTTGGCCTTTCGATCTCCATCCATATGGCAAGCGATCACCCTGAAGATCCAGGTACCAGCCGCCGCCTCCCCCCCACCGGAGGCGTGGATGAACCTCCTCCGGCGACCGTCATCAACGCCCTCACCGGCCGAATAGACCGACTACAGTCCCTCGTGGAGGCGCTCGTCCGCGTCCAAACGGCCGGGCCAGGGCCCCAGATCGCCGCTCCTCCGCCTCCACGAGACTCTGCCCTCGTCGGCATGGCTGACCACCGGCAGGCTTCATCCCATGGCCACAGATCTCACGGGCCGATACTCTCTGAGGCCTGCTGGGCGCCCCACAGCTCCACACCAAGATCCGCTGCCAGAGCGCCTCGCCTCGAGCCTCCTCGCGACCTTCACCCCCCTGAGGAGATGTCGGTCACCTCGCCTGTCCCCAGGCATGACCGACACCTCCTCCCTTAACGGGGTCGCACAGAAGGGGCTCGCCACGGCGGTTCGAGGGCCACCTCGCCCGGGGATCTGAGGAACCTCATCAAGAGAAACCGGGCTGCGCCCAGACGCAGATCTCCCACAGCAGAGGCCAGGGATCATAAGGCGCCGAATCCTCGGGTACCACGGCCGACTCGACGCCCTCGAGAAGAAGATCGAGGGCATGCGCCGAGAAGGTCACCTCTCGTGCAACGGGGTTAAATACACCGCCGACTAGCTCACCAAGCCGTTTACCGAGGGACTGCTCGCTGTTCACGTCTCCTCGCGCAACAAGCCCCCAAAGGTCTCTCTGTTCGATGGGAAAACCGACCCGAAAGACTATTTGGATGCTTTCACCGCGAGGATGAGCTTCTAGGACCATTCCGACGCTGCCCAGTGCAGAGCCTTCCTAGCCACCCTCATCCGCTCTGGTCGGGACCGGTTCCGAGGACTCGAGCCTCGCTCAATCTCGACCTTTGACGAGCTGGCTACTCAGTTCCTCGGCCACTTCGTCAGGAACCGTCGGCAGAAGCGCATGGTCGACTACATCTTAACAATTAAGAGCGGGGACAAGGAGACGTTCAAAGCTTACATCACCCGCTTCTACAACGCCCTCCTCGAGGTCCCCAAGCACCGGGACGAGACCGTCATCACGACGCTCAGATCCGGTCTTAAGCACAAGGAGTGGTTGCGCTCCTTTGCATTGGCGCAGCCTAAGACCATGGCCGAGGTTAAGGCGTGGACCGAGCGCGATGTCCAGCTCGAGTCCAAGGTGAATGCGAACCTCCCTCGAGCAGAACGGTCCGACCAGAAGAAGAGGGCTCGGGAAGAGAGGCCGGAGCGTCAGCAGCCCTATCACCCGAAGTTTCAGGAGTACACCCCGCTCAATGTCTCCCTCGCAGTGTTACTAGAGGAGGCCCAGGGCGAGGGGTTCTTCAAGTTCCCTCCAATCCCGCGTCAGGCCTCGAAGCGAACCCGGGGCCCCTACTGCGCCTTCTACCGGACGCTGGGCCACGCCACGGAGGATTGCAAGCAACTCCGGGACTACGTCGCGGAGCTCATCCGATCAGGGGCACCTCGCCGCCTACTTGAGGGATAAGCGGCAGGACGACCGCGAGCAGGAGCAGTGCCCCTCTCCCACCGAGTCGACCATCGGCCAGATCATGCTCGTTTCGGCAGATCACTAGTCCGGAGCCCAGGGAGCCCCGTACCCGGTCCCGAGCACGGAGACCAAAAAGTCTCCAGGGAGCTCGGGCCAGGCTAATAAGGTCATCTATTAGCATGTACTTTTTTTAGGGGTAATGTAAACTCTTCCTAGGGTCTGTTGTTAATTTAATAAAAGATCAATGGAATATTGCGAAAAAGAAGGAAATGCCTTATTTACTCAAAAAGTTATTATGGGCTCCTCAGCCATACATACGAAAAGAAAAAGAAAATTACAGCAGCGGGGGAAGGGGGTGCAGAGAGCACTGCTCATGGTACTCAGTAAAGATCTCCGCCAGCCGAGGCCTCATGAGATCCAGCCTCTGCCCTTGATTCCCCCCGCGTGCGTTGACCTCGAGCCTCAGTTCGTAGCAGTCACGGACGAGTGCCACCGAGCGAGCTAGCCGACCCGCGGAGATCAGGCCGAAGCGCCTCAGAGACCGCAGCTTGCCCACGGCCTCATCGTAGAGCTGCTCGGACAGGGAGTTGTAAAGCCCCGGCGACGCCCTCCAGATGGAGTACATCAGCAGTTGTAGCAAAGGGGAGCGCCCGGGGAGCGCCGACCGAAGCGGTCTTCGATGCTCCCATAGACCAACTGAACCGTGTCCTCGGCGCAGTTCTGATCTTAGAGCTATACGTCTTCGAAGTGGATGATTTCGGGGATGGTAAAGGGGAAGTCTAACATTCTCAACGATCTGTTTGTGAAGAAAGGAAAGACCAGCGCTCCCTCAGCTTTATATAGCCTTCTGCGCCCCAACGGAACCCAACAGTCGCCCATTTTCGCCCAAAAAGTCGAAGCCACGCGGCGATCATTGAGGAATTTTTTTGCGGAATCGAAACGACGCGACTCTGGCGCTTTGCCTCCCCACACATTCAATGCGCACGCTACGCGCACGTTCGCCGCGATTGTTCCTGTTCCCCATACCTGCAACTGGATGGTCGGGCAAAACCTCATGAAGAATCGGCCAAGTATCTACCATGCTCGGCTATCCCTGGCCGGTAGCTTCCCTACACGCAACGCCGGGGATCAAAGCCCTCGCCAAGTGGCAACCGCGCAGCTTCACTTCCTGGCTATCCTTAGCAGGCCTCCTACGGCCCCTCCAACGCTAAGGATCAAAGTCCTCCTTAGAGGCAGCCGAGCGGCTTCCCTGCTCGGCTATCCCTGGCCGGTAGCTTCCCTACATGCAACGCCGGGGATCAAAGCCCTAGCCAAGAGGCAACCGCGCAGCTTCACTACCCGGCTATCCTTAGCAGGCCTCCTACAGCCCCTCCAACGCTAAGGATCAAAGTCCTCCTTAGAGGCAGCCGAGCGACTTCCCTGCTCGGCTATCCCTGGCCGGTAGCTTCCCTACTCGCAACGCCAGGGGTCAAAGCTCTCGCCAAGAGGCAAGCGCGCAGCTTCACTGTCCGGTTACCCTTAGCAGGCCTCCTACGGCCTCTCCAATGCTAAGGATCAAAGTCCTCCTTAGAGGAAGCTCAGCAGCTACCCTGCTCGGCTATCCCCGGCTGGTAGCTTTCTACCACAACTGACAGGGATCAAAAGCCTTCCCAGAGGCAGTCGAGCCCGACCCTCGCTCGGCTATCCTTCAGGACAAAAGCCTTCGCCAAGAGGCACCGGGCAATAACCCTGCTCGGCCAAGGGTCCTTGGTAGGCTTCTTACAGCCCCTCCCGCGCTAAGGACCAAAGTCCTCCTTTGAGGCGGTCGAGCTCGACCCTTGCTCGGCTATCCCCGGCTGGTAGCTTCTTACCACAACCGACAGGGATCAAAGTCCTTACCAAGAGGCACTGGGCAGTAACCCTGCTCGGTCCCCGTCCTGAAGGATCAAAAGCCCTCGCAAGAGGCAACCGAGCCCGACCCTTGCTCGGTCATCTTCGGCTGGTAGCTCCCTACCCATGACGCCAAAGATCAAAGCCCTCGCAAGAGGCATCTGAGCGGCTACCCCGCTCGGTCATCCCCGGCTGGTGGTTGCCTACCCACGACGCCAGAGACCAAAGCCCTCGCCAAGAGGCAACCGCGCAGCTTCACTACCCGGACATCCTTAGTAGGCTTCTTACAGCCCCTCCAATGCTAAGGATCAAAGTCCTCCCAAAGGCAGCCGAGCGGCTTCCCTGCTCGGCTATCCCTGGCCGGTAGCTTCCCTACTCGCAACGCCAGGGATCAAGGCCCTCGCCAAGAGGCAATCGCGCAGCCCCGCTGCCCAGTTATCCTTAGCAGGCCTCCTGCGGCCCCTCCAACGCTAAGCATCAAAATCCTCCCAGAGGCAGTCGAGCCTGACCCTTGCTCAGCTATCCTCGGTTGGTATCTTCCTACCACAACCGACAGGGATCAAAGCCCTCGCCAAGATCCCTGCTCGGTCATCCCCAGCAGCTTCCCTGCTCGGTCATCCCCAGCAGGCATTCTCATGGCCAACAGACGTTGCGGGTTTGTAGCCCTCATAACGAGGTCGCTGAGCCCCTTTATGCTCGGCACAACTACGGCGGACATTCCTCTGCTCATCATATGCAGTGGATCCGAAGCCCTAACAAGAGACGTCAGGTCTATCCAAGTCTGAGTGATCCCCCCTCGACTTTGGGGTCATGGAGATGTCTCCTTCTCAACAGCGCTTGGCACACTTGGAAAGTGATCGAAATCAACTCGATGAACGATCACTAGATAGATAGTCGACCTGACATGGAAGCCCAACAGTGCAAGCAAGGATATTTTACGAGCATTCTTCACAAACAGAAGATAAAGTGCAAGCTGATGAAACAAAAAGTTTTACTACCAAAAGTGAAGTCTTTACAAAGGGTATTTTGGGCTCCCCAGCCTTACAGACCGCCGGAGGCTTACAAAAATTCCAGAAGCGGCAAAATAAAAGGAGTAGGAAGACGGGGGCTTTAGGCCTCGGGGCCAGGCACGACCTCGAGGTCCCCGATATCTACCACGAGTCGAGCAGGGTCCTCGGCCACCTCCTTGTCAGGAATCTCTTCCCCCTGCTCATCGGCATCCGCGAGGGGGTATTCGGCCCGGAGCTCTTCATCGGCGAACTCCGGCATCCGGATCTTAACGGCGTCGAGGACCTCGTACCAGATACGGGTGGTGGCCATGACCAAGTCATTGTAGAAGTCCTTCGACTTCTTGTAGCTCTCCACCGCCTTCGCCGCCGAGAGGTCAGCCCGCTTCGCCGCCTCGACCGCCGCCCCCAACTCCTTCCGGAGGGTCCTCACCGTCTTCTTCATGTTGCCGGTGAGCGCCTGAGCGTCCTCAAGCTTAACCTCGGCAGCCACGGCAGCCTCGCAGTGCCGGGCAACTTCCCGTTTCCCGGCCTCCACCTCGCCCTCCAGGGCGGCAACCCTCGCCATCGCCACCTCCAGCTCCCGTTTGGAGCTCTCTTCCAGCGAGGTAAGCTGGTCCGCGGCCTTCATCGCCAGGGCTATCACCTCGGCCTCCATGTGTAAGGCAAGGGCGACGTGCTGGAGGACCTAAAAAAAATAAGAAAGAGGTCAGGAAGACGAAGGAATCACCAAATCTCACAAACAATCGAGCACTACCCTACGCGGACTCCTGGGCGATGGATGCCATCTGGGCCCTGAAGGTCCCCCTGGGGACCCTGCCCCCTGCCGCCTTCTCTATTTCGTGCAGCAGGCTATCCGCAACAGATAGCCCTGAGGGCACCGCGAACTGGAGGCCCTCCTCCTCCACCATGATCGGCGAGGGCGGGCCCCGAGGAGACCTCCGAGAACCCCTCTTGAGTGGCTCCGATGGAGAGCCGGTCTCCTCCTCCGAGACCGGGTCCTCCAGAATTCGAGCCTGCTTCCGGCCCGGCGCTCTGCTAGACCCCAGGGCAGGATTCGCCCCCGGAAGCTCAAGGGACGCGGCCACTGGAGGCACTGGGACGGAGGCTGAAGGAGCCGGGCCAGGCTTCGAACGGGAAGAGTTGGCGCCTCCAGCCTTCGTGACCTTCCTCGGCTGGCGCATGGAGGCTCGGAGCTCATCTATATCCATGGGTCCTGCACAAAACCAAATGCAAAGAAGTCAGCGACACATGCAATATAAAAGCCAAAAGCAAGCCTAACTTACCGACGAACTCAACGGGGCTGAGCCCGGCCCAACTCAGGACCCTCTCAGACAGCAGCACGTCAAATCGGGGGACGGGCTCCCACGACGCCACTCTCACCGCGGCGGGGTCATTGGACTGGTTCCCCGGTACGCATTTTTCCCTCGACCACTTGGTGGGCACGGGCACGTCCTCGCCATCGGGTGGCGCGACGAAGAAAAACTTCTTCTTCCAGTCGTGAATGGAAGAAGGTAGGGTTACAACCCCTATTCCGGCGGCGCCCCCCTATCGCTTTCTAATAAGAGGTAGACCCACCTTGGGTCGCCCGCTCGACCCCCAGGATGAGTTTTGAAAACAAGGGAAGAATCAAGGATGGAGAGGCTGAAGGGAACCGCCTGTAGCTTCAGTCGGATCAGGAACCCAAGGAGAATCCTCCATGAGTTCGGCACTAGTTGGCCAGGGGCTAACCCGAAGAAGTTCAGCACTTCGATGACCTCGGAAGAGAAGGGCAGGCGCATTCCACTCCAAAAAGCTTCCAAATACAGGGCGATCTCCCTACCCCGTACTTGGTTTGCCATCTCTCCCTCCTTGGTCAGACGAAGCGTATAACGTGAGGGGATGTGGAAGCTAGCCCGAGCATTGGCAAGCTCGTTCTCATGCCTCACCCAACATGACGCACCGGGGGTAGCATCTACCGCCTCCTCCCTGGGGGCTGCCCCCGCCGTATGATCCCGGGAAGAGGATCTGATCCCTGCCCCCCGGAAAGACTCAGGCTCAACTAGAGGGTCCCTAGAACCTACTCCTACGACATCTATAGATTCTACGAAAGAAGACATCTAACCTGGAGAAGAGGGATCCTCGGGAAATGAAAGCAGAAGAAAGAAGACGAGAGCCGAGCAACTAGGACTTAGAGCGAGGAAATATGAAGGAGCAGGGGCCCTGGAGTGTGACAACCCTATTTATCACTGCAATCGCCTTCATCCAACGGCGCCCTTCATCTCCCGCCAAAGCGCATCCTCGCGTCCAACGGCCCCGATCTCTCCACTTGTCTTTCCCACTCTGGGCCGCATCCCATCAGACGCCGCATGTCTGCACACATCGCATCGGCCAACCGACGCTTGACACGCGCGCTTTAGTGACAGGATGCACGAACCGGCGCACCTTCCTTAAATGCAGAGATCTCGCCCTGATTCGCTGGCAGAAAAGACAGCTGACAGCCCGGGGACGCGTCCCGACGAAATCTTAGGAGGGAGCTCACCTTGGACGGCTCGGTAGTCCACTATTGACCCAATCCGCCAACTGGTCGGGACAAGAGTAGGGGGCTAATGATGATACTCTATGTTGGCGACTCCCAGATAAGGACACGTGGCAAATGACGTGTCCCAGAACATAGAAGAAATGGCCCATAGGGGCCGACCAGGCCATCCCTGTACCCGACCTGCAAGCACAAGCTGGCTCTCCTCAGGGCCCCCTGCAAATTGTCCTCCTCGGCCTCTCATCTCGTCCCAAGCTACCACAGGACCAAGGTGCCTTGGCCTTCCCGCTCGTTCCCGAGCTCCCCCGCCGAGGCCATCTTCCTCGGTCCCTCCGACCGACCAACTCCACCACTCACAGGCGTAACCGCCGCTCCGCAAATCTCTCCATGCGTGGATTCTCCACCAGCAACATCCCACGTTCCACGCCATCATGATCCCTATTAACGGGTGATCCGCTCATTACGCGGGTGTGATGTCGGGAGCGTAACTGCCGGCAAGATTCTCGCGCCTGCTACTGTGTGCTGCCGCCACTATATAAACCCTCATCACAGAGGGGTTAAGTAAGATTTTTTCACCCCACTTAGCCGTTACTCTGCTCGGATCTTGTGCTAACTTGATCGTCGGAGGGTCCTCGGTGCTACCAAACCACCCCGGGACTTCCTTACAGGTACTCGGCGCAAACTCCTCAAAACCACCAATCTCCTCAAAACCCATTGAGACCCACACGCAACAGGAGATCACCCCCAAGATTCACCGGGAGATTGACGGATGACAACATCTGACGGAGACCCGAAAAGGACCTCCATCAGTGATACTTTGTAATTTCTTTTGTGTATTAATGAGATCCTCATGAATGTAGGTCGAGGTGGTCGAACCACATTAAACCCGGTGTTCTTCTTTAGAATGATTGTGCTATTTTTTTTTATCTTGATATGCTTTATATGGTGTAGGGATCAATTTTCCCAGCAAGTGGTACCAGAGCTACGGTGCCCACAAAGTGTTTGTGAAATTGATTCAAAGAGCCTTTGATCTCTTTTGTTCTACCACTACAAGAAAATGAAGGCTTTCTCGTCGAGGGGTCTATTTCGTCGGCCGCTATTCGATGAAATAACCTTAATTTAAAACAAAGGGGGCCCGGTTCTTTTTACCCGACGAAATATCCATTCCCCTTTCTAATTCATTTCCCCCTTTCGATCTCCCTCTTCTAATTCATTTCCTCCGAATTTTTTCCCTTAGCCCTATCTTTCTTTCTCTCCCTTTCCACCCTCGCTGCCATCGGCACCACCCTCGCCATCACCCCCATCAGCACCCTCGCCAGCACCCTCGCCATCGGCTTCTTTCTCTCGCTCACTGCTTCTCTCGTGCAGCCATCGTCAACCTCCACCACCGTCGAATCCCTGTCCTTGATCCTCCAACACCGACCTACCTCCAAGCTCGATGCCAACCTCCTTATCCTAGATCCACCGGTGCCTCCTCCTCCTCGTCCTCGATTTCATTCTACCGCCTCCTCCAAGCTCAGGTCGTCACGGCCTCTTCTAAGCTCAGGCAGCCTCCTCCTCCAAGCTTAGGTTGCCGCCTCGTCATCTAGCTTATTCCCTTGAGTTCTTTGCCTTCTCATCTCCTCCATTTTACAGTAAGGTATTTTCATAATTTTTTTTTCAATTTCAATTGATGTTGTTGGTTAATGTTGTTTTGATTGATAATGTTACGAGAGTTGTTGATGAAGGGATGATTGTGGTTAGGATTGTTGCTGAAGTTGATATTTTTGCAATGTTATTGATTTTAAATAGAGGGAGATTATCGATTGATTTTGCGGTTTTAGAGGGAGAAAGGAGGTTGGGGAAGGAGGGGGGATAGGAGGGACGGAGAGATGAAGGGCTAGGGTGTAGAAGGGAGAGCGAAGCATCGGTTTTAGATGTAGATGTAGAAACTTGAATCAGAAGACAAAACTTTAATTTAATTCATGATGATAATTGTTAGAATCAAAATCAAATCTTTGAAGTGAAAGCTTGAAACGGAAATCCTAAACCAGAAATTAAAAACTTGAGAACTTCACAGGCGAAACGAAACCCTTATCTAAGTGTAAGGATATAACTCGATGATAGCAAGGAAATAAATTTTGGTTGATATTGCAATTTTGGTTGATATTCTATTATAAATTGTTGATATATAAAAGAGATATTGTGGTTAGGATTGTTGATAAAAGAGATATTATGGTTGATGTTGTAGTATAAATTGTCTTGGATAACCTATAAAACTTGATGTGAAACCAAAACAATAACTTGAAACCAAAACCATAAGTCGCAATGAAAAACTAAACCTTAACTACAAGTCATAAATTAAATGTCAAAATGATATATGCTAATTATGTAATACATGATATCAGAAATTAAAGAGCAATGAATAGGAGTTGGATGAAACTGTCGAAATTCAGTGATGATTATAAAGCCGGTGTCGAAGAGTTAATGTAATTTGTATTGAGCGACCGATCCACTGAAGAATTGATTTCTTGTCCGTATAAAAAGTGTGTGAACTGCTTTGACGTTCATCGAGATATAGTGTATGGCCATCTACTGAAGAACAAGATTTCCCTTGGATATACAAAATGGAAGTACCACGGAGAGGCAGCACCGAGAGTCGATATTTCTACGAGTCGTTAGATTAGAAAAAATGATCCTCCTCGACCATTACCTTCTCTAAGCTCAGTGAGGGTATTTTCTTTTTAAATTTATTTTTTCCCAATTTTAATTGTTTGGTTTTTAGTTGATATTGCAATTTTTGTTGACGTTCAATTATAAATTGTTGATATATAAAAGAGATATTGTGGTTAAGATTGTAGATAAAAAAGATATTGTGTATTCTAGCATAAATTGCCTCGGATAACCTATAAAGCTTGATGTGAAACAAAAACAATTACTTGAAACTAAAACCATAAGTTGCAATAAAAAACTTTAAAAAACATATGAATTGAATCTTGAACTTCGAAATAATACGAATATCTTATACTAAATGTATGAAACATGATGATAACATGAAATTTACATGTTATCATTTAGAATCTCATATTCAAAAAAGTGTAAGGATGGGCGCGCCCCGCGCGTGCGCACAGCGAAAGCAGGAACGAACGGAGAACAAAAATTCCGTGGGGGCGCAATCGACCATACACCAAGATCGTCCAAACACTAGTTTCTAGCGAAACTAAAGAGCATAAAGTAAGAGTTCAGATGTGCTACAACCTTTGCAGTGTGTCCGGCTCATCCTGGAAGACCCCGTCTAAACTCCGTGTAACGACCCCAATATTATTATACCATCGTGTTTTCTTTCTTTAGTAAAATATTGTATTTATTTATCTGTAGTATTTTTTTATATTTTGTTTTCTATTATATATATATTATTTTATTATTCCATATATTTTTCCCAAACCCATTTGTTTAAACTAAATCTTAACCTATTTCAAATTAAACGCAAGTCCTGACCCGGCTCATAACCCAAATCCAATCTCATTTTCATTTTTTAATAAACTATGAGCCCAAAAGCCCACTTTCTTTTTAAGCAACAACATATATTTAATTCTAATTAACTATGTGCATGAACAACCTTGTAACTCATTGGTTAAGTCCTTGCATTGTTATTCCATAAGTCACATGTTCAAATCCCTATTCTTGCAGTTATTTTTTTATCATTTTTTATTCTTCTCATAACCTACAAATGAGACTATTATGATAGATAATTCACCATTACACTATCTTTATTTGTCCTTCTCTTTCTTTTTCTTCCTTACATTTTTCTATCTCTCCCTTCTCCCTCTTCACCTAGAGTCCTAGAAGAAGAACACAAAGAAGTTTTCAAGAAGGTCTCGCTAGTAACGCGAGAGTATCGGTGGATAGACAAGCCCGGTGAAAGTACCGGCTTGTGTATGTAAGTCCCTTCTCTCTCTCTCTTTCCATCTCTTTATTCTCCTTTTGTCATGTCTCGTAAACCCGCTATTCTTTTCATATCGTAATCCATAAGAGTAGATAAATATAAATATATACATATATATAAGTCTAGATATATATGGTTGTATATAGTTTAATAATATCTTATTACTTCTTGTTCAAATTAAAGTATTTTCAATTCTTGTTCATGACTATGAATGTTTATTATGAGTTGTGAGAACATAAATTTCATGCCAAAATATATCTACGATGTCTCATTGAATTGGTTTGCTTATTAAAAGAAAAGGAGAAGCTTGCATAAAAAAAAATTAGTTAATCTTTTTGCCGATTTTAGCATACATATCAATACTTTTACCTTTAAAATAAATTTTAGAAATTAATTTTTACTTCTAGAAATTTCAGGAAATTTAAATATGATAGAATATATTTTTCTGTACACGCTGTAAAAATTTTAGATCGAATCGCTTAACGGTTTAGAAATTATATCGTTTTTATTCACTGTTCGTAAAACAGAAAACTGCATTTATCGATCAATTTCTTAGATACATAACTTGGTCTAAAGATATCCAAATTAAGCAAAATCAAGTATTTTAGATATCTACATCGAAATATTTAGATTTTATTAGTTTTAAGTTTTTACTGAAAACCGACGTAAAATATAGAAAACTACGTTACAATATTTAGTGACGGATCTGGACAGAATCTGTTCCGATTCGCACACTGTTTTTAAATTGGACATTACTCGAACACCCGATGTCCGTTTGTGACAAACTTTAAATGTGTAGATGCATAATTGATAAAGCTATAATTTTCTGTATATTAGATTACTTAGAAATGCATGAAACAACCCGATATAGGCTTTGCAATATAACATATAGTTGCTGTCCAGAAATCTAAATTTCTGTTTTAAACGTTAATATTAAAATGATCATAACTAGAGTTTAAGAAATCCAAATCGTGCGAATCTTAATGTTTCTACAATTTTCTAATAATCTTCGTAACCTGAAACCCGATAGAAATTAACCCAAACTGTGTTTTAAAAATATGTGACGGTGCCGAATAGATTCTGATCTGTTTTGCGCGACAATAGTAAAACATATATACCTCTTAAACCGGTAGTCGTATATAGGTGAAACTGGAACTCACACATGAAAAGCACTTAGTGCCATATTTCTTTTTATATTCCACATTCGTTCGACTTGATTAATTAGTCGTACATAATATTTCTTTACAGCATTGTTTATGGTAGTTACTCGAATAATATACTTGACTTATTTCATGCTATTTGAACATGTATACATATTAATCTTGATCATTAAATTGTTGTATGTATATAAAGATGATAATTAAATACTTGAGCTGTATTTTGAAAACTATACAAAATTATTTTTACATAAAACCCATTCAAGTTATATAAATTACAATAAGGACCCTAGTAAATATAGGTTATGCGGAACCAGTCTTTTGAGCCTCAGGGAGCCGGAGATATGGGTGCTTACCTATCTAAGGTAGATAATATAACAAATGGTGTTATCAATACGGTAATTGTCTTTTAAAAAGACACAAATCCTGCCGTCCATGTGCAGCAGTTACCGATAACATCAAAACCTAATTCAGGACTTCAATTTCTTTCTAATTGTTTGACTCAGACTGAGTCTCATTATAATAATCTGACTTGAATATGATTCAAGTACAATCTATAATACTACAATTCAATATGAATTCATGAATACATATATTCAATCTATTCAATCTATATTGACTGAACCGAACCATGGATATATTTCCATTTACATCCATGATTCTCCAGTTATATCCATTTACTAATATCATGGTTTCGGCAAGTCATCCAATTATACAATCTATATTACAAGATAATTCAAATTGCAATACAATACAAACAATACAAATAAGACATCACGGGGTTTAAGGGGTAGATTGGTACGGAAGGTGTTAGAAGTGGTATGAGACTGTAAGATTTAAGACACCTAACCTGTATTTCCGTTGCTGTTGTACCGTAGCATAAACTGTTCCTTATACTATACGTGCCTCTAGTCTCTGGCATATAGAGACTCCTCTCATATACACTGGCATCTTTCTGTACCAAGCTACAAACAACAACGTTAATAAATACAATGGTATAACAATATAATACAACTTTAAAAGTTACACTCTCTCTCTTTCTGTCTTTTCTATTTCTTCTTTATCTTTGGGACTTACCGAGCGATTTGTTCGCTGTCGACATTCTCTTTTTTTCTTCTTTGAATGTCTTCAGGTGTTTCGGACCTTCCAGAGATCGAGCCTAGCACTGAAGACTTGGACCAGTTTATTGAAAATCCCGAGCTATAGTTACACTTGTACACATTTTATTTCAGTACTTTCCATTTCTGTTATGCCACTGTTTAGGCATCGTTTTATTCCATTTATTTACTTTTCCATGTATTGTACAAAAAAATGTTAATAAATAAAGTTTTTGTTTCATTACATTTGTCTCTTGTGTATATATCTTTTATATTGCTTAGTTACGCTTAGCGTATTTACTTCAGAGTAAATACGTAGCGGCCTAGTCGCGCCCTCTGTCTGTATACTGGAAAGCGGGGCGTGACACTCTGTGAGCTCCAGAATGCATCTGCACGCCGACTGCCTCGCCGTAGATAATCCGCGTTGAAAGCGGGTTGCCCGAGCTCCAACTCCGTCACTGGTTGGAGGAACTTCCTCCAGAGACTTGCTGGGTGTAGAGAAAGACGATGCGAGCGATGGGTACTCTCTACATTTTGCAAAAACTCACCATGGCAACACTTGCCCTTAACTAGTGAGCTCAAGCTCTTTTTGAGAGGAAGAAGAAGATGACTTTTTATTTGTGATGGAATCCAAAAAAAATGAATGTCATGTATATATCAACCATGCCATGACACATACCCTCACACCCCCACTCTCTTTCATGTGTGTGTCAACACATAAGAGAGAGGGTAAGCCCCACCATCTAATTAAATATAATAAATAAATAATAATTTATATATACAATTATATATATATATATATATATATATATATATATAAAGATATATATACACATTTATATATATATATAATTATTAGTATATTTATTTTACATATATATAATTATTAGTATATTTATTTATACTTAATTTATATTGGTGGGAATTAATATATATATCAAATATATATATATATTAAAAAAGTAATAGTACATGTATCCTATATACGTACACATCATGTATCGCATACACGAAATGCAATCAATATCTTCCCAGCATTATATACTATAGAGAGTGTGTATCATATACACTATACTAGAAACCGTACCATTAATACGGTTATTAAGTCAATAGTTGACTTAGTATTCTGGCTGTGAAACCGGTTAGTATAACAGTCGTCCGATTGAACACGTATATCCAATATACATATTTTATCGAACTCATATACGTATCCCTATACATATGTCACATCGCGTTTTTCCGGGGCAGTCGCTTTCGTTGCGGGACTCTAAAGACCTGTCAATATGCTGGTAGTAGCTTATACAGGATCGTATCCGATTGAATCTGAAACACTTTCAGATTCAACCCCTATTCGGGTTAACCCACAAGCTCGTTAGTGGTACTAGCTGTATGTAACAGCTACTTAGATATGAGCAAGATAATGGCTGGTCGACGAGCGAACTCATCCGAACCCAACAAAGTTTATAAGTGACAGTCACCATACAATCTGGTCTCTTCATCAAAGAGTATCACATACCGGGTCTGGGGAGTGGAATCTGTCAGACCCCCAATAACCAGATAAGTCATACTGACAAAGGACTCATAACCAAAAAGATACAACTGGTAACACTTACCAGTTTAGCTCTATTGCCGTGGCCACGGACTTTTGGCTATAGTCGTGTCCTGTACAGTGCGATATCAACTCCCAATACCGGGAGTGACGAATTCTCTCGACCGCTCACTGCCTCCATGTGCTTCGGGTCTGTACCCAATGAAAACCTATTTGCATGACTCAGCGGAGTCGTGGTAGGGTGGTAATCAAAGTACAGTGGGAACACACATGAGACACTGTGGCGATTTCAGGTCTAGAGACTACCTTGTACTCATGTCACCAGAGAACTGCTATCTGACATTGGTATAATACTAACTAGTAGTTCTCGGCGAGTCCGTCCAGTGTAACTCATTTAATGAGCACCTGTATACAATCATCAGTGTCAAACACCAATGGCTATGGGATCAGCCATTGCCCCATACATGGTCATGAAACATATACACTAGTCTAAACTGGAGTATCGATGCCATGTCTCGATACTTCTACAACTAGGGACATTTGAGGATGTGCGTATAAACTACCAGGCCCCACTAGTATGATCCTTATCATAATCCTGGTAGTCAAGTAAAGATCCTATGGGTTTTATCTCATATATTTGCGGTACGTGATAACTAGTATCTCGCATTAATATGAAAAATAAAGACAGACCAGATAGCACACTATCATCTCGAGTAAAACTGTTTTTGGTATTGGCCTCCTTGAATTCAGTAATTACATTCCCGCAACTATGATAATTGCCTTGAGGGCACCCATATCCAACAGACCCCCATGTGCACTCAAGGCCAATAATTGCGGTATCGCATGCACACATCTCATGTGCTACTGCATACCTAACTTCTGTAGTAACAGTTTCGCAAACTGTGTTCGAGAAATAGCCTTAGTGAGTGGATTCGCTAATATGTTTCTAACTATATCTCTCCGAATTTCAACTTCGCGGAGATCAACTATCTCCCGGAATGGGCGATACTTGTCTTAGAATATTGTTTAGATAGCAGATGGGACCTTGTTCACAAATGAATGCATTTACCCAAAAAATACTTAGAATGTATCCTCTGCTGATTCATAATCAGCATCTAGCGTCTTGACTACCCCACTATCCTGCTTGGAACTCTTCCAATTCACTGCACCTCATAAGAGGGTAAACTAATGACTCACGATAGACACTCTGTCATCCTTGTCATTACGGAAGCTGGAATCGGTAATTACCTCTCGAAGGAAGCTGTCATTACCATACACCAAGAATATCTTATTTGCTCTTCACTTCTTTCTATGTTTCTCCAGAATTGAATTAATGTCCTCTTACTATACCAAGTGTAAAAGCAATATCTGGTCCGATATTTAACATCGCATGATTGACTTCACTGCCGAAGCATGTCGAATGTCATTCATGCGAGTTTCTCTCTTCATCAGTCCCAAAGGACATCATTTTAGAGAGAGTGACCCCATTTCCTGCGGGTACATCACCTCACTTAGAGTCGTCTATTCTAAACTACTTTAGAATGGTGTTATTATACCTGAATTTGGATAATTCCAAAACCCCTACCAGGTCCAACTCTATAGACCTACTTGTTGGGTTATGATAGCGCCCTGGCTATCTACCATGGCTGATGTGGAACAAAAACAACGTTTAAAAAACATGGCGCTAACAAACCCGTCTAGAATCGAACCATAAACCTATACTAGCAAACTACAAAGAGCTAAACTACAAGGTTAGAAATGGTTATACTGAATGAACTGTGTCCTTCGGTCTTCTACCATCTTCCTTAGCTCCTTGAGACATTCTCAATTAAACTAGGCCACCAGTCTTCCTCCGTCGAAGATGATCCACCCGAGAGATGTAGCTCATGGCTCTAGCTCCACACCAAAGATCAAGTGAAGCAACTAAGGGCTCTAGGTTGCTAATCTAGAGTGCCTAAGATGTAGTGAAATGTTCAAAGTGTTTATCTATCTCACATCCTTTCTTGATTCTCAACTCATGAGATTGTAGAGAGGAGGTTGAAGATGAAGGTAGAGGAACTCAAGAAAACACAAGAAGAGAGTGAAGCTGATGGTGAGGTGAAGAAAAACAACTATGAAACAATTTGCATCAAGTGAGGAAAAATAACATGAAGCCTTGTTTTATAAAACCCATTTTTTCCTTTAAAAAATCAAGCCCATGCTTGAATATTTTGCACAAATGATTTAACAATTCATTTATGCAACACTATACAAGCATGGCTCTCATCATACTCCCTTCTCTTGATTTTCCACCTCATTTACCAAAAAAAATAAATGGAGAAATCTAAAATGAGGTGTCCACATTCTAGAATGTTATCTGTACAAATACGGATTACACTCTATTGTATATACATACCTGTATTTGTACTGAAATATGAATACCCAAAGAGATAGAATAACACAAAGAACATAATACTAGAATATACATATCGAAATATATATATATATATATATATATATATATATATATATATATATATATGTAAATTATTAAATCAATACCTGATTTAATAATCCGGCTCAAACCCGAGCCGGCTATTATTATCAACCGTCCGATTGAAAGTCCGGGTGCATAGTGCAGTCACTCGATCGGAACCCTACACGTATCAAATACGGCTACTACACCATTTCGCCAGAACCAGGGAAACCCTATGTGTGGGACTCTAAAGACTCGTCAATATGCTGGCAATGGGTTTAACCACAAGCACGTCAGCGGCACTAGCTGTACGTAACGGCTACTCAGGTATTGAGCGAAAGGAAGGTCGACGAGTAAACTCATTCTAACCCCTACTGAGCCTGTCAGTGACAATCTCCGTTCGGTTCAGTCTGTTTGTCTAAGAGTATCGCATATCGAGTCTAGGGGGTGGATAAAGTCAGACCCCTAATAACGCGATATTTCGTATCGGTATGAAGCCCATCACCCACAAAGAAACTACTGAGCCAAATCAGTAATCCCGTCTACCTTGGTCAAGAATTTCTGGTGATGGCCACCCGTGCACCGCACGACATCAACCCCCAATACCGAGAGAGACGAATCCCTGACGATCCGCTCACTGCCTCCATATGGCTCTGAACTGTATCCAACTAAAACCTGTTTACATGACTCTTTTGAGCCGTGGTAGGGTAGTAATCAAAGCACAGTGGGAACTCACATGAGACAAATGACGATCTCAGGTCGATAGACTAACCTGTATTCATGTCACCTGGGAACTGCTATTTGACAATAGGTATAATACCAACTAGCATGTTCCCGGCGAGTTCGTCCAGTGTACTCATAACCTAATGAGCACCTGTATACTATCTTAGGTGACTAATTGACACTAATGGCTTGTGAGACCGTCCACCGCCCCTCGTCGGGGTCTCGATAAGTACACACTAGTCTACTCCGGAGTATCGATGCCCAGTCTCGACACTCCCTCGATTAAGGACATTTAAGGATGTGCTTATAGACCACCAAGCTCCCATGTATTTGATCGCCATCATAATACTGGTAGTCAAGCAAGAATCCGATAGGCTCTATTAACATGTAATAGTAATCTGTAGTACCACATAATGCATGTACATGATGATAAAGGCAAACCAGATAGGATACTATCATTTTGAGTAAGACTGTTCTACCCGTATAGGCCTCCCTCAATCATCACAATCGCATGCATGCGATTACAATAATTGACTTGAGGGCACTATAGCCAACAATCTCCGACTTGCACTTAAGGCTAATTATTGCGATGTCGCATATTCATAACCCGTGTGATACCGAACACCCAACTTCTCTACTAATCAGTCTCGCAAAGCCCGTTTGCGAAACCACTGCGTTTGAGAAATAGCTTCGCTGAGTGGATCCGCTCCAATGTTTTTATCTTTATCTCTCTATGTCTCAATTTCGTAGAGAATGACTATCTCCCGAAATAAGCGATACCTGTCTTAGAATTTGTCTGGATATCTGATGGAACCCAGTTCACAAAAGAACTCCAAATCCAACAAACTTCTTAGATCGTATTATCCACTGAATTTAATCAGTATCCTGTGCCATGCCTTCCTCAGTATCCGCTTGGACCACCTGTCCAACATACTGCCCCTCAAAAAAGGGAAAACTATAATTCTGACAGCCACTCTGTCATCCAGTTCACCTTGGAAGCCTGAAATGATAACCACCTCCTGAAGAAGGCTACCGTTACCATATACCAAGAACATCCACTTATGTTCATTACTACTTCCCAACGTTTCTCCAGGATTGGATTAATATATATGTTTATTGTAGCTAGTGCAAAAGCAATATCTGTTGTTGTACTTGACACTTCATGATTAACTCAATTACCTAAGTAAGAGATATGCCAATCATGCAAATCCATCTCCTCATCAGTGTAGAAGACATATCTTTAGAGAGGATCACTCCGTTACTTGCGGGTACACCACCACGCCAGGAGACGTCTATTATAAAACACTTTAGAATAGTGTCAAGTACCCGTATTAGGACACTTCCCAGATCTAAATCTAAAACCATAGTTCTAGTGACCAGAATCCCTAATATTTTATCCAGATCCTATGTGGAGAAACACCTTGTGAAAACCACAGTATAACTGATCGTAATATAGGAAGATCACTTCCTATCAAGAGCATGTCATCTAAATACCAGGACATCACTCCCTACCACTTTCTTACCAGGTCCATTTGTTATTCTGATGAAGTGAAACTCTATGACTGTCGCATCAAAACTAGACGATCTATTTCCGCTATACTTTCTTTAGTCTATAAATAGACATAAGCTAGTTGCCCACTATACTTCCGCTGCTTCCACTGACTACAACAATCCTATGGCAGAGTCATATACACATGCACTTCTAAAGCTAATTTAGAACGATGTTATACTCATCCTTTTGCCAGATCTCATAGTCTAGAATAGCAGTAGTGGCAAGTTTAGGTACTCAAAAACCTCCCTGTCACCGTCTTTGAGGAGACCAAAGTACCTCTCGAGTATCTGAGGTTACCCCACCAAATCTGCGGAGTGGCTAATGGATTGTAGAATCTAATTAAATCTTTAGATTCTACTAAATTTTCAGTAATCGTTTGTGGTTCTGGAATCACTTCTAGTTCTACCATACTCCCACTAATGTTTTCTGAAAAGAATTCATTTTAGTAAAACCGTGGCGAGTCAAGAACAATATAACTATTGATCTTCCAAATGGTAGAACGTTAACCTTCGTCAAAGCCCGGGAAAACCCAAAAACTGCCATTACTGAAACGTGCTTAATGTTTATCCGGATTCTGGTTTTAAGCATAAGCCGGATAACTCCATATACCTTAACATCATTAAGATACCAATCCATTTTATATCCAATATAGAAACAAAGACACTAATTTAATTGGAACCAGATTCAAAATACATGCAGCAGTTTCCAGTGCATATTGACTAAATGGAAGAAGGCCAAGCAGCATTACTCATCAAGGAGTGTACTCACGAATGAGTAATCTGAGAGAGAAGCAAGTTCTCAAAACTATTATTTACAACGGAATACCAAACACAAGTATCTATATCTTCGATTACCTTGAAAAATCCTGATACTTGCAACATATGGTCTTCTACTTTATTCTTATACCTATATCTTCTCGAAATCTGGACCTTGTATTTCAACGAAATACTTATTTAAAACTAGAGAAGTCATGAGTAAACAGAATATAGTACGAGCACCAACTCCTTTGTGCTAACGTAAATCGGACAACATAAAAAACTTTGTATAAGTCAACTGAGTTTATGTCACGGCCCACAGGGTGCGGAACGTGACTGGCACTTAAGTTACGAAACGTCTCAAGGCGTCCGTAAAATAAGTAAGCCAAAGCCCAGAAATCAAAACCAAATAAACAGTAGAGTGAAGGAAAACCAATCAATTGAAAGCGAGTTTATCAAATGAGTCATATCAAGCCTTTTTAAAAAAACAATACCAATTTTTCCGAAAATTTCGGCAGAGTCTCCTTTGTAAAAACTGGCCCCCAAAATGGGTACAACAAGAATATATATAAATACAACAAATAAGGCATCCCCAAGCGGAAGCTAGCTCTTCGCCATAAGGCGGTCACAAATCCCACGCAATATAAAACAACAACATGCAAAATAATCATAAAGAAGCATAAGAAAAACAGTATGTCGACTCAAGTGAGCTCGACCCCAAAATACAGCATAAAAAGTCCACAAATCTCACAGTCTCATCTCTAGGTCAATATACAACAATACTGGTAGATACAGTAGATGGAGTACTCTAGATACAAAGAATATACAAGGTGGTACAAAAATAATAATACAACCCACCTACGAGCAAAAGTCTCGAGTCCTGGCAAAAGAGGCAAAAGAAGCAAGTGCGCCCGCCGCTACTGTACTGACGGAGCGGACCTGCAAAAGGCTTTGGCACAACGGGGGTGAGTTGCCAACTCGTGAGTAATAAATAACATCTATAGAGGCTATCGCAAGTATGCACACAAGCATCCTAGTATCTATAATACAGGCATGGCAGGATATAATAGCAGGTATATATGCAATATGAATATACTAGCAGGTACGAATGCAATATGAATCTACTAGCAGGTATGTATGCAATATGAATATACTCGTGATCTGCATGTGTAAATATAAGAAATCATCTTTTTCCCTTAGGCATCTCTTTTGAAATATCAGCACAATACCAATAGAATCAACCAGAATCCGTGTCCAGCAACGACACCTCAAAACTGTATCAAATCTCATATATCCATATCGTAGTATCTCTGGCCTCAGCCGTCCGGCTGACCCATCTCAAATATCAATATCTCATCACCTCACGGCCACGGTCGGTATCTTCTGGATATCCGCCGTGCCAAAACAGTCACCGGTAGGTAGTCCATCCCCTGCCAGGCTCAACGTCAACATCACGACCTTCTTGCCCCGGGGTACCTTACCGGGCCCACCATGTACCCGAGACGGTTCATCCAACTCCTCGAAACGGGTCTCGAAAATCACAGCAAACTCATGGTGGATGACACTTACATCACTAGAAAACCGCCATTTACATATTTTTAAAATAATAATAAGTTTAGAAATTTTGGCGGCTCTCCCCAGAAATCCAGAAATATCATAAAATCTCAAGAAATCCTCATAAATGCATATGTCAATGATAATGAATGCATATGGTATCAATAATCAAGTTGCGATGTATGATTAATAGACTAGGCATGAACAAATAACATGATAAGGTACATGCATATGAATAGCAATCCTACGATTTCATTTTAAGGAATTAAAGGCAATAGCACAGGTTTAAGCATCAATTATAGTAAAAGGTTTCAAATTGTAGGTTATCTAGTGTGGTGGCATGGCAATTACCAGGGTGTGTGTGTAAGCATGAATAGTGCTCGTGCTGCATATAAAAACCCTGGCAATGGTGCAGGTGTCCTATAGAATGGGTTCGCATATGTATGTCAAATAAGGTATGGATGTAGTTACTAATATCACTAAAATCATAACTACTTAAACTATCGGGAGACTTGCGCCATCCAAACGATAGTCCCCCGTAGATGTTAAATCTACTCACCGGAATCCCTAGCTAGCTACGTCCAATCACCGCTTTCCCTTTTCGTGCCGCGTCTGACGTCTCCGCGACCGAACCTGGAATTTACATCAATACTAAACATAAGGTTACATATCATGAAACGACGCAAATCCCGAACGCGAATATCTACGTTCACAAGCTAGGCACAACGTGCACAAGGTGCGCGGAACACACACAAAAACCGCAAAAACTAACTAGAATCGCCGATTTGGTCGCCCGGCAAAGCTAAAACCCGAACACTCAAAAATCCGCACTCACACATCCTAAATGTCATAGGATATGCCAAAAATATAATCAATATATCGCAAATACATCACCACAATAATTTAATAAAAACTAGTAAGCACAAAAGACTTCCAAATTCGTGCAACTTCGCGGATTAGCGACAAAAGACTCCAATCTAGCATAAACATCTAACCGCATAACTAGTTATCCACAATCACTTTGATTACAACCCAATACAATGCTTCAAATCCTATTATTCCATAAACCATCCTTTCTTGATTTTCCAAACTTAGCAAAAACCAACCCAAAATATACATGATACACCAATTTAACACTAATTTGAAGTCCAAAAGATAAGTTAACCACTTATATTAGGCTAACAAAATAACTAGATAACAAAATAGATTTAATTAACCTACTAATGATTTCTAAAACACTAGTTTAAACTCAAGCCATGAATTTTAACAAACCTAGAATAAAAATAGTACTAAAATTAACACTAAAACAACTTAATTAAAGGAACTTAACTAAAAGAATTTAATTAGGTAGAAATTATACCTCTAGATCTAGAGACCTAGCAAGAAATGTTGCCTCCCAAGATGCCTCCTTGCATCCAAGATCCAAGCTAGAAAGGCTAAGAAAAGTGGGATGAAGAATGGCTTGGAATTTTAAGGTTTGATTTAAATCTTTGAATCATTTTGGGGATTTTTTTTTCATGCAAAGGAGATGGAAACAAAGGAGGGGGGGGGGGGTGGCTGCAGATTTCGGCAGCTAGGGAAATGGGGAGGAGTGTGTGTGTGTACTAGATTTATTTTTCTTTTTCCAAGTCAAACACCATACCTTAATTAATATAAAATATTCATCTCATAACTTTCTTCAAATGAAATGAAGGAGTAAATGGAGGGGGGGGGGGAATTCCTGCTGGTGGGCTCGGCCCAAGTGAGAGTGAGGAAATTGTGAGAGGTTGCAAAAAAAAAAACCAAGCAAAAAGGCCCCCCACAAGTTCATATTTGCAGGTTTAAAGCTTAAATTAATTAATTTCGTTTTCCAAAATAAAAACCAATTAAAACTTGAAATAAAATACTAAAAAAATATATTACAACTAGATTTTAATTAACATGATTTTAAAGCTTAAAATTAGCCCATTTAAATTTGTATTTATCGCTAATTTAATATATTTTCTTACCGGCTTAAAATAATATTAAAAATTGAAAAAATAGGGAAATTTTTTTAAATGACCAAAAATTAATAAGTAACTCATTGGCTACTAAAAACTAGCAATTATCTATCCAAATTAGGTATAATTAGTCCTAAACTGCAAAATAGCAAAAAAGACGATTTACGGAAAAATACCAAATTTTCACCGTTTTTCGGGAAAACACCAAAACGACTTTTCAAGGCGCTACAATCTTCCCCCCTTAAAGAAATTCGGTCCCCGAATTAAAAAATATAATTACGCGTACCTTTAAAGAGATGGGGATATTTCTTCCTCATCTCGTCCTCGGTCTCCCAGGTAACTTCCTCGCTGCTCGGGTTACGCCAAAGGACCTTGACGGTAGGATATAACTTTCGATCTCAATTTCTTCACCTGCCGATCCAGGATGGCCACCGGCTACTCTGCAAAAGAAAGGTCGCGCTCAAGCTGGACTGTCGGGTGCTGAATCGCATGTGAAGGGTCGTGAAGGTACTTGCGGAGTATCGAAACATGGAAGACGGGATGAACATCGGGAAAGCTGGGTGGAAGAGCCAAACGATACGCAACTGCGCCGACACGCTCGAGAATCTCGAAGGGACCCACAAATCTGGGACTAAGCTTCCCTTTTCGCCCAAATCGCATCACGCCCTTCATCGGAGAGACCCTCAGAAAAACATGATCGCCAACTGCGAACTCTAGCCTGCGACGGCGCCTGTCTGCATACGATTTCTGCCTGCTCTGAGCCGCTCTCATCCGGTCTCGAATCAACTGTATTTTCGCGGTCGTCTCCTCTACAAGCTGCGGCCCCAAAATACTGCTCTTGCTGAGCTCTGTCCAACAAACGGGCGATCTGCATCTCCTCCCATACAATGCCTCGAAAGGTGCCATCTGAATAGTATCCTGGAAGCTGTTGTTGTAGGAGAACTCCACTAATGGTACATGATGATCCCAGCTACCGCCGAAGTCTAAAACGCACGCTCTGAGCATGTCCTCGAGAGTTTGAATGGTCCGCTCTGACTGTCCGTCGGTCTGCGGATGAAACGCTGTGCTGAAGCTCAAACGAGTGCCCAAAGCCTCCTGAAGTCTCTGCCAAAGTCGGCTGGTGAACTGGGTGCCTCGATCTGACACGATACAAGTCGGTACGCCATGCAACCGCACGATCTCGTCGATGTAAAGCTGGGCATACTGAGCGAAGCTTAAAGTGGTCTTCACTGGCAGGAAGTGAGCCGCTTTCGTCAATCGATCTACGATCACCCAGATGGAGTCGTACCCTCGACTGGTCCTGGGTAGACCCACAACGAAATCCATCGAAATCTGCTCCCATTTCCATTCCGGAATGGGTAACGACTGTAGCTCTCCTGCGGGCCTCTGGTGCTCGGTCTTGACTTGCTGACAAGTCAGGCATCTCGATACAAACTCCGCAATGTCCCTCTTCATCCCGTCCCACCAGTAGGTCTCTCTCATATCATGGTACATCTTGGTGGAACCGGGGTGGGCACTATACACTGATCGGTGTGCCTCCTCAAGAATGTCGCGCCGCAATCCATCAGCATCTGGTACGCACAGTCTAGATCCATATCGTAAAATCCCCTGATCATCAATCACGAACTCGGAAAATCTGCTCTGTCCCATCTGTACCATGATCTCTGAGCAACGGTCGTCTCTGCGCTGTGCCTCATATATACGGTCAAGCAACTGTGGGCGTGCATGAACATTCGCGAGCTGTCCCCCTGTCTGAGTGAACTCGAACTCAACTCGGCTGTCGCATAAAATCTGCCAATCTGCTGACGACTGCCTCTGCACTGCGCGCAAATAGGATAGACTACCCCCGGGTCTCCTGCTCAATGCATCTGCCACTACATTCGCCTTGCCTGGGTGATATAAGATCTCGCAGTCGTAGTCTTTCACCAAGTCCATCCAACGACGCTGTCTGAGGTTCAGGTCTCGCTGCTGAAATATGTATTTTAAGCTCTTGTGGTCTGTGAATATTTGGCACGACTCGCCATATAGGTAATGTCGCCATATCTTCAGTGCAAAGACCACTGCAGCCATCTCCAAATCGTGAGTGGGGTAGTTCTGTTCATGCTTCTTCAACTGTAGAGAAGCATATGCGATCACCCGGCCATGCTGCATCAATACGCATCCTAACCCCACTAGCGAAGCATCACAGTAGACCATAAATCCGCCTGATCCCGAAAGCAAAGATAATACCGGCGCCGTAATCAAACAAGTCCGTAGCTGCTGAAAACTGCGCTCGCACTCCTCTGTCCAAACGAAAGGAACTCCCTTCCGGGTCAAACCGGTCAAAGGTGCAGCTATACAGGAGAAGTCCTGAACAAAACGCCTGTAGTAGCCCGCCAGGCCTAGAAAACTACGGATCTTAGTAACCGATGTAGGTCAGGGCCACTGCTGAACAGCCTCAATCTTCTTTGGGTCCACACATATGCCGTCTCTCGTAATCACGTGACCCAAGAATCCGACGCTGTCCAGCCAGAATGCACACTTGGAGAACTTTGCGAACAGCTGGTGCTCCCTCAGAGTCTGTAACGTAATCCGCAGGTGCTGCTCATGCTCCTCTCAGCTCCGGGAGTACACCAAAATATCGTCGATGAACACGATGATGAACAAGTCAAGATACGGCCTGAAGGTACGATTCATCAAATCCATAAATGTTGCGGGGGCGTTGGCGAGTCCGAACGACATCACCAGAAACTCATAGTGGCCATAGCGTGTACGGAAGGCTGTCTTCGGTATATCCTCCTGTCGGACTCGCAGCTGGTGGTATCCTGATCGTAAGTCGATCCTCGAAAAATACCCCGCACCCTGAAGCTGGTCGAACAAATCATCAATGCGTGGCAACGGATATCTGTTCCGCACGGTAACTTTGTTCAGCTGGCGGTAGTCGATACACAAACGCTGTAATACCCAGCCCTTTTATACCAAAAATTTGTATTCTGTTACCTTAAAGTTCTATTTATTCTTAATTATGAGTTAGGTATTTATAATTTTATTTATTTTATTTATAAATTTATTATTTGTCAAAACCCCATTGAACCCAAACCCTAATTCTAATTACTTTTTCCAAACCAATCCCAAGCCCATTCATGTATCTTTTTCATAAACTCAATTCCTTTTTAATTATCCTCGGCCCATTCTTTTAAACTAAACTCCATCTCTTTTATTCAAATCCCCACCTCATTTTTCTCCCATTTTCAGTCTTTCCTCGGCCTAAAATCTTTCCGGCCCTCTCTCTATATTTTTCCCATTAAATTTACCATTTAAATTCCAAGCCCGGCCCCATTTCCTTTTTCCATTTAATCTTCAATTTCTTTTCACTGGCCGGCCCAGTAGAATCCCCAGCCCACTTCAATTTTGCGCAGCCCGCTTCACCTACCACCCGACCCGCACCGCTTCGCAACCCGACCCGACCCCACTCCTGTTCATCTTCTCTCCCCCCCTCTAACGGTAACTTCCCCATTTCGCGCGCGCGATTCATTTTCCCCGCCGCGCCTCGCGCCCACGCCCACTACTCCCTCGACCCGCCTCCTCCGCTCACGCCTGTGCCCACGACGCTAACGCCAGCGACCACGTCGACCCGTGCTCCTCGCCTCCGCCGACGCCCACGCTCGTGCGCGTTACTCCCACGACGCACGCCTCGATCTCTCCTCGCGATCACCCCGCGTCTCTCTCTCATCTCATTCCTTCTCCCTCCCTCATTCTACTTTTTCTCCTCCTTTCCTATTCCCTTTCCCGACCACCTTTGCACCCATCGCCTCCATCTCATCGACACCACCACCATCACCCTCGTCGGCAGCGAAGCCCCACCGATCCGCCGGCACCATCCTCCCTCCTTTCCTCTGTTCTCTACACCTTTCTGACACTCTCTCTCCTCTCGATCCCTCTCTTTATCTTATCCCTCTCTCTCCCTTCTTCCCGCTCCCTTGCTCGAACCCACGCCCCCGCGCTCGTCTCGTCGCTGTCGCCACCACCGCCGACATCACCCTCGCCTGCCTTCCTCCCTCTCTCCTCTCTCCAAAACCCCGAGCCCCTCCACACCTCACCTGCATACCCGACCTCAACCCAAGGACCGACCTCCACCGTGCTCCTCGCCATCTCCAACCTCCTAGCTCCGGCCACCATCTCCGCAACTCCGGCCATCTCGTCGCCACCAGCCCTAAGACGACCTCCTCACTGCCGCGAACATCAATGAGCCCCCTAAATAGCTGCACCCTCTAGCTGACCCCTGCAGCCCAAGGCCGACCCATCACCGGCCACCCAAACATAACTCCTAACTTCTACCCGAGCCCTCTGCGTCGTCGGCCATCGCCTGAGATCGTTGCTGTCGTCCGAAGCTGCCCCGTCTCCATCTCCGAGCCAAGCTCCACCGCGTCGAGCCCCACGACACAAGCCTAAGCCTAGCTAAGCCTCGTCGTGGTCTTGTTGCGTCCCGCCGTTGCCGTAGCTGTTAGTCACCACCGTGCCGCGTCGCTGCTGTACCATCGTCGATACGTGTTCAGGCAAGTTTTATACTTGCTACATGCTAATTAGTATTTGTTACAAACTATAATCATATAAATTTTATACTAAACATCTTCGATAAATTACACGATGCAACTGCTTGATGTGTGATCCCAATGAAATTACTTGTCTAATTTGAAGGAACTAGATTGTTCTTGTTGGCCCTTGGTGTGATGAATATCTTGTGCAAATTTCGTTTGATAATATGAGACTACAACAACTACCCCAAGGTTTAATCGTAAAACTGCAATTTTACTGTACCTGAAAACCGTTAAATTCACCATAAATCATATACATACTAGAATGGTGCGCTCGAGGGCTCAAATCGAAGCCAACCCGTCGAACTATAACCTTACACTAGTTTCCAGATATTCCTGTACTCAAACTATGTTGATAATTGGATCGGAGTGCGACTCTGGACTGCAGTCCAGAGCGACTCCAGTTGTTGCTTGCTGTTCTGTAATGGATACCACAAGATCTTCTTAACTCGTAGATTGCGGAACTCCACTTCTTATTATAGGTGAATCTGTTAGCTAGGCAACACAATTGATTTCTTTCTGTTTCGTTACCGTTTGATATTTATTCTGTAATTTAAACGATCGGGACACATAACAGTTCCAGCAGAATCAGAACTGACATAGTAGTATTGAATAATGTATATCTCCTGACGTGCAGATGCGATTGAAGATCCGTCTATTGCGTTGAAAACCTTACTGAAAAGCCTAGGATTCATCCAACTGTAGCATCGCTAAAATCTGATCCCAACTGGGATTAAAATGCGTTGCGAAATGGATTTCTGATTCTGAAACCGGATTTCCAGCCGCGAGCGCTTAACATGAAATGGTTATAACTATTGATCCTGGAACCCGATTGGCTTGAAACTAAATTCGATGCACAGATAACTGAACATACTAATTACTATCTGTTTATCGTTTCGCTAAATTATATATGTATGTTTCATGATAAATCGTGCAAGTGATAGAATACTGTTTTTATGACACTTTAATCGTGCTTATATACTGTTCATGCATCATATCATACCCATATCGTTGCAGTGATAACCTAGTGATATCGTGCATTTACCCAGTATTAGATTTTAGTGATGATTGTGGCAAGTACGTCAGTGTTCGTGTATCCGTGAATAAGTGAAAGTGATACGTACTTGTACACAATCAGTGACCCTATTATTCTATTGCATTGTCGACGTCTGTGGGATGCGTGTACGTGTGACTATAAGTGGTATGGGACACTTATGGAAGCGCTTGCACGGGTGTCACAGATAAGGCACCGGACTCTGCCATTTATCTTAGGTATTAGTCGGGACGTGCTTGATGGAGATCCTGCCTCCAGTTCTCGTACAGACTTGTCACGGATCGATTAGTATTTAGGGTTATGGCTAGCGTTTGATGTAGACCACGGGGTGTGGGGTAGTTTAAGTGTGAGTTTAACAGAATCTCGGGAGTCCCATGCCGGCTTATATATTTAGGGAGATATATGGAGATTTACAGGGTATATGATATACACCGTGATATACATGTTACATGCTGGGCCCGTGGTCCCTTGCCCTTGGGTTCTACCCTTGGGTGGAGGACACTCGCGAGTGGTTGACTCTCACACTTGGACTGATGATAGGCTTAATGACCTGTACAGTGAGACTTAGAGACTGATAGGGATACTGGCATTTACATTCCTTCTATACTGTGTTGACATTCGTGACATATCGTTCTACTACTTTACTGCTCCGCTGCATCGATTACTATACATTCATATTCATGCTGTCATTGATTTACTGTTATTCATATCTATTAGTACTGTTAGAACTGTCACTTGATTTCATATATATTATATTGCTATTGTGTCGCTCTGACGACCTGAGTATGCATGCTCAGTGTGAGGAGAAGATTTAGCCTGGACCAGGACTAGACGCACTTCACGGACATCTTGTTTAGCTATCCAGGGTTATACTCTTTTGTTTCCCATCAGGTCAGTTCTTTACATTGTTTGGTTTCAGTTACTGCATTTCTCATTACCTGTGTGTTATTTACTGATTACCAGTTAAAACTAGAAGCCGAAGTGTGACTACGGCAGGACATTTCCTTGACCGTAGGAGCATGGCTGGCCTTGTCAACCCCTCGTATTCCGTATTTTGGGAAGTGGGGCGTGACATGGTTTAGTTGGTATCAGAGACCAGGTTTTTGCATCGATGGGGATTGCAGTTTTCCGTGTATAGTTTGGCAATCTAAGACATCCCTCGGTCTAGATTGTAAACTTGTCATTCTTGATCCATATTCACATTGTGTGTTCAGCTATCCATTCGCTATGGTTTCGGGTGACTTGACAAAGTTACGTGGTTGCAATTGCACTACCGCACTCTATTCAAGTGACTTAAAGTCATACAGTTGATTTTCCCCACTTGTAATAAATTCACCACCCCTGATATTCTTGAATCTTTGTCCTATCCATATTATATTTGGATTCGGTTAGCTTGTGACTTATATCATTCTCAAAATTGTTGTCTCAGGATCATGTCTTCCAATGACTCTTCATCTATATCCGCTTCCCAGGATCGGACCATTGAGATTCTGAGTGTACTGCAAGGTTTAAAGGAAGCCCGAACAAACGACTTGTTGGCTGAAGGACTGAGAAGGCAGGTGAATCAGGCACCGGCGGGAGTCTCCAATCATAGAGGGATCCCTATTAGACGAGGAAAAGAGAAGAAGATGAAGCGTCAATTTGTTTCCCAGCGACAGAAGCAGCAGAAGACCACATGCTGTGGATACTGTAGGAGGCCAGGACATCTTCAGAAGGATTGTCGCCGCGTCCAGGGAAAATGTCTGATATGCGGGTCCAACAAACATCTCATCAACGGAAGGAACTACAAGGAGGAGATTCGTCCACACTCCCCACTTCTGCCAAGTGATGATTATCGCGTAGTTCGAACTTCGACTATAAGGCGGATCTAACGCAGGATTCAACTCACGCGATGAGAATGCAACGTTATAGCAGTCGAAGAATGATTTTCATGTTATCTACTTTCAGTAATAATATTGTCATCTTTTTATAAATATTTCTTTCCGTTTGAAATCTTGCATCCGCTGAACTTTTGGTTGAATACAATAAAATTTGAATCATAAAATATGTATCATTCTCTTGCTTTCTCTTTATCTAATTCTATTCATTATCACAGTATTTTAATTCTGATCTTTCAGTTCCTGTAACCGCATATTTTCCTATACTTCGTACCCTGAGCTTTTTCCTTGATGTATTCCACTGCCTAATCATGATTCTTTCTTTCAGGCTATGGCCCATCCTGGAGCAGCGCCGCATCTAGATGAGGATGCACAGTCATGCGTTTCCTTAGACCGCACGCTGATAAGTTTTGATGATGAGATCAACGGTCCCCAGGTCAACTTCGGAAACAACGATTCAGAGGACGAAGAAGTAGCCGCCCCAGAGCTTAACGTGTTAGCTGATTCCGACGAAGAAGGAGGAGATCCTGAAGAGAACCCTATATAGTAAGACCCGATAGAGGAAGATCCCGATGAAGACCCGATAGAAGAAAATCCAGTTGAGGAAAATCCCGTGGAAGAAAATCCAGAAGAAGAGAATCACATGGAATCGGACCTCGATGAAGAAGCTCCGTCCGAGGAAGAAGGACCAGAAGATCAAGACCCTGCCGTGGAAGAACTACCAATGGCGATGCCCGCGAGGCGATATGGAAATGGACGCCCCTACCTGAGTGCGCGAGCCTACCGCAATCTACTGAATCTCCACAACCGAGACTGACGTGATTTCTTTTGATGTTGTCTTTCTGGCCAAATAAAATGTGTATAGTTTATGGCCACTTTTCGCCTTTGGGAATGCCTTGTTTCAAATTTTCTTGAATGAAATAAATCTTCTGAATTCGTAAACCTTTTGATTATTGGTTCGCTTGATACTTGTTTATTGCCCATATCCATTTATTTTTCTGCTGAGTTCCCTGACTGTCCACCCCTACTCATTGTATAGTTTTCACCCCCATTTCGATTAGAAAGTACCGCACCCTGATCCTTGGAATGAGCCACCCTCCATCTCTCGTCTATGCCCCGTTTGAGATCCTTCTGGGAGGAGAACAATTCTTGTGAAACTTCCGAGTTCACTAACTCTCCAAATTTTGATTCGTGTGTTGTACCGACTGTTGTTTCCCCTACACTTTTCTTTTGTATTCCTTTGTTGCTCATCCTTCCTTCCTGTGCTGACCCTATCCCAATCTCTTCGAACTTCAGCCTAAAGCAGCCACACTCCGACTTTCTAGATGAGCCACACTTCCTTGTAACCAATACCTTAGCTGGCCCTATACCTCTTTATGTGTTTTCCTATTACCCTATATATATAGTTAGGGACATTATTATTCGAAAATTTCGTTTCATAAATTTATATTTGTCGAAGAATATATTTTATCAACTATTCCCGTTTTACGCATTTCAAGTACCCAACTACTAGCTTTCCTATTATATTTTTCTGTAGCGCAACCTTACACCGCGCATGCTTTTGGTCTATGCTTCTTAATTTCGCTATACCAGTTTTCTTAAAATATTCTAAACCTATTTTATCGATACCTTATCCTAAAATGTTTTAACCTACCGACTAATCCTTCACTATTTTATTGTCGTTACTTTATTTTCGAGTATTGTGCTTATGGTTACTATTATCAAGGTTTGTGCCTTATACTTACTATTTCTGATGTATTACTTTTGATATACCTACATGTGCATATAATTGAATTTCGATTTTGTCGAGTACGCCTCGAATATCACTGTTCATTATTGTTATTATTGATATTCTTATATACATATAGGTTGCTTTTGTAGTTGTTCCTGCCTTATATTTATTTAGACTTATACCTTTGTAAGTTGTTCTTACATATATAAACTTTCAAATTTCGTTACCTGCCTATTTCTAACAAAGCACTATGTGTTAGTTTACAATATAATTGCTTTTGCGTATGTTTGTATAAATTATTGTTTATTTTTAATTTCGAGGACGAAATTTTTGTAAGGGTGGTATGATTTAATACCCAGCCCTTTTATACCAAAAATTTGTATTCTGTTACCTTAAAGTTCTATTTATTCTTAATTATGAGTTAGGTATTTATAATTTTATTTATAAATTTATTATTTATCAAAACCCCATTGAACCCAAACCCTAATTCTAATTACTTTTTCCAAACCAATCCCAAGCCCATTCATGTATCTTTTTCATAAACTCAATTCCTTTTTAATTATCCTCGACCCATTCTTTTAAACTAAACTCCATCTCTTTTATTCAAATCCCCATCTCATTTTTCTCCCATTTTCAGTCTTTCCTCGGCCCAAAATCTTTCCGGCCCTCTCTCTATATTTTTCCCATTAAATTTACCATTTAAATTCCAAGCCCGGCCCCATTTCCTTTTTCCATTTAATCTTCAATTTCTTTTCACTGGCCGGCCCAGTAGAATCCCCAGCCCACTTCAATTTTGCGCAGCCCGCTTCACCCACCACCCGACCCGCACCGCTTCGCAACCCGACCCGACCCCACTCCTGTTCATCTTCTCTCCCCCCTCTAACGGTAACTTCCCCATTTCGCGCGCGCGATTCCTTTTCCCCGCCGCGCCTCGCGCCCACGCCCACTACTCCCTCGACCCGCCTCCTCCGCTCACGCCTGTGCCCACGACGCTAACGCCAGCGACCACGTCGACCCGTGCTCCTCGCCTCCGCCGACGCCCACGCTCGTGCGCGTTACTCCCACGACGCACGCCTCGATCTCTCCTCGCGATCACCCCGCGTCTCTCTCTCATCTTATTCCTTCTCCCTCCCTCATTCTACTTTTTCTCCTCCTTTCCCATTCCCTTTCCCGACCACCTTTGCACCCATCGCCTCCATCTCATCGACACCACCACCATCACCCTCATCGGCAGCGAAGCCCCACCGATCCGCCGACACCATCCTCCCTCCTTTCCTCTGTTCTCTACACCTCTCTGACACTCTCTCTCCTCTCGATCCCTCTCTTTATCTTATCCCTCTCTCTCCCTTCTTCTCGCTCCCTTGCTCGAACCCATGCCCCCGCGCTCGTCTCGTCGCTGTCGCCACCACCACCGACATCACCCTCGCCTGCCTTCCTCCCTCTCTCCTCTCTCCAAAACCCCGAGCCCCTCCTCACCTCACCTGCATACCCGACCTCAACCCAAGAACCGACCTCCACCGTGCTCCTCGCCGTCTCCAACCTCCTAGCTCCGGCCACCATCTCCGCAACTCCGGCCATCTCGTCGCCACCAGCCCTAAGACGACCTCCTCACTGCCGGGAACATCAATGAGCCCCCTCAATAGCTGCAACCTCTAGCTGACCCTTGCAGCCCAAGGTCGACCCATCACCGGCCACCCAACCATAACTCCTAACTTCTACCCGAGCCCTCTGCGTCGTCGGCCATCGCCTGAGATCGTTGCTGTCGTCCGAAGCTGTCCCGTCTCCATCTCCGAGCCAAGCTCCACCGTGTCGAGCCCCACGACACAAGCCTAAGCCTAGCTAAGCCTCGTCGTGGTCTTGTTGCGTCCCGCCGTTGCCGTAGCTGTTAGTCACCACCGTGCCGCGTCGCTGCCGTACCATCGTCGATACGTGTTCAGGCAAGTTTTATACTTGCTACATGCTAATTAGTATTTGTTACAAACTATAATCATATAAATTTTATACTAAACATCTTCGATAAATTACACAATGCAACTGCTTGATGTGTGATCCCAATGAAATTACTTGTCTAATTTGACGGAACTAGAATGTTCTTGTTGGCCCTTGGTGTGATGAATATCTTGTGCAAATTTCGTTTGATAATATGACTGTTAACGACTACAACAACTACCCCAAGGTTTAATCGTAAAACTAAAATTTTACTGTACCTGAAAACCGTTAAATTCACCATAAATCATATACATACTAGAATGGTGCGCTCGAGGGCTCAAATCGAAGCCAACTCGTCTAACTATAACCTTACACTAGTTTCCAGATATTCCTGTACTCAAACTATGTTGATAATTGGATCGGAGTGCGACTCTGGACTGCAGTCCAGAGCGACTCCAGTTGTTGCTTGCTGTTCCGTAATGGATACCACAAGATCTCCTTAACTCGTAGATTGCGGAACTCTAATTCTTATTATAGGTGAATCTGTTAGCTAGGCAACACAATTTATTTCTTTCTGTTTCGTTACCGTTTGATATTTATTCTGTAATTTAAAAGATTGGGACACATAACAGTTCCAGCAGAATCAGAACTGACATATTAGTATTGAATAATGTATATCTCCTGACGTGAAGATGCGATTGAAGATCCGTCTATTGCGTTGAAAACCTTACTGAAAACCCTAGGATTCATCCAACTGTAGTGTCCCTAAAATATGATCCCAACTGGGATTAAAATGCGTTGCGAAATAGATTTCTGATTCTGAAACCTGATTTCCAGCCGCGAGCGCTTAACATGAAATGGTTATAACTATTGATCCTGGAACCCGATTGGCTTGAAACTAAATTCGATGGACAGATAACTGAACATACTAATTACTACCTGTTTATCGTTTCGCTAAATTATATATGTATGTTTCATGATAAATCGTGCAAGTGATAGAATACTGTTTTTATGACACTTTAATCGTGCTTATATACTGTTCACGTATCATATCATACCCATATCGTTGCAGTGATAACCTAGTGATATCGTGTATTTACCCAGTATTAGATTTTAGTGATGATTGTGGCAAGTACGTCAGTATTCGTGTATCCGTGAATAAGTGAAAGTGATACGTACTTGTACACAATCAGTGACCCTATTATTCTATTGCATTGTCGACGTCTGTGGGATGCGTGTACGTGTGACTATAAGTGGTATGGGACACTTATGGAAGCGCTTGCACGGGTGTCACAGATAAGGCACCAGACTCTGCCATTTATCTTAGGTATTAGTCGGGACGTGCTTGATGGAGATCCTGCCTCCAGTTCTCGTGCAGACTTGTCACGGATCGATTAGTATTTAGGGTTATGGCTAGCGTTTGATGTAGACCACGGGGTGTGGGGTAGTTTAAGTGTGAGTTCAATAGAATCTCGGGAGTCCCATGCCGGCTTATAAATTTAGGGAGATGTTCCCCTCCGAAAGGCGGCGCACAGGACCGCGATGTCCTGACGCTGAGATTCGGGGCAGATGCTAATTGGTTTTATCCGTCCACCTCTCCGAAAATGCCAAATTGATTTATGGCACCGTGTATCGAAGGTTTACACGGATGCGGCCGATGTAGCAGACTTTGTCAGATTCCCCCTCGCTAGAGGGGTTTTAGATTGTGGGGACGCTCTTCCCTGCAGGCGCAAGCCCCTGCAGTTAATTACGCTACCGCTTCGCGGTAACAACTTTCTCCTTCTCCAGAATTTCACTTCGTGTCGTATGTGTCTGTTTTGTTTGTGGTTGCCCGTGGATTGTATACGGAGACTGAGTAATGCCGTCGCCAGTAGGACGTGGATTAGTCCAAATCCGTATTTACTTAGATTTGGGTTCGGTGTTTTCAGTTTAAGGATGCATTAGTCGCGTTGCGGCTAAGATCAACTTAAAAGTTCGTTAAGGATACGTTAGTCCTGTTTTAGACTACGATTAACTTAACGGGACCGTTTAGATCCGACAAAAGAGCATTTGGGCTCTATTGTGCCAGTTTAGGGACGTGGTGGTCCGATGTTAGTTTAGGGATGTTTCGGTCCGATATTAGTTTTAGGGACGTTTCGGTCCGATGTTAGTTTAGGGACGTTTCGGTCCAGTATTGGGTGTGTGGCCGTTGGGACCCGTCACCTCTTTGACGTCGTTGAGGAATTACAACGATGGATGTCAAAGGAGTTCGGAGATGTACCCTCGAACCGGATGTAGATTGATTTAGGAGAGCCATTTTGCTCAGCCAATTTAATTTAAGGACTTATGGCCACGATTGGGCTAAGTCCAGTAAAAAAAAATGTCCAACATTGCTTTTGCATTTCCGTTTATTTTTATTTGGGCTTTGTCCAGAAAAGATGCAGGGCATCAATTTGTTTTGGGCTCTGTTCTTTATGAATGATGCAGAGCATCAATTTTATTTGGGCTCAGCCCTTTTATTGCTTTGCAATTTATTTTGGCCTGCTAGGTCTTTTTGATTTGAGCCTGGCCCTTCAAGTAATGCATTGCATTTGTGCAAAGCACCAAGAATCTTTTAGATTCAAGGAAAGGAGTGCAGAGCACTTTTTAATTTCTTGATCTAAATTTAGATCAAAGAGAAGAAGAAAAATCTTTTCTTTCTTTCTATCTCAGAGAACCAGAGGTTCTCTAGCAAGTGCAAGGCACTATTTTTATTTTTATTTTTATTTATTTATTTATTTATTGAAGATCACTGATTTTGTCTTTTAGATCAATGATCTATTTCTAAGAGAATTTTCTCTTATTTCATAGGTTTTTACCTTCTTCTTTGTGTTCTCAAGAAGTTCTCTTCTCCTTTTTTTTTTAATCCAATTGTCTATATCTTTGAAATGGGGTCTGGGGTCCTTTTTATAGTGCTCAAAAATCAGTTAAATTTGTTAAAAAGATCTTTTCTGAGTGATTTGGGGAATTTTCCCCACCGTTGGATCTTTGATCCAAAGGCCCCTGTTTTACAGAAGAAATCTTCTTGTTTAAACAAGAACAGAAAAAATATCTTTAAATCTTCACTCTGTTGTTGCGCAACTCACCAGCGCGTGACACGTGTCGCGCAGTGAAGCGCTTGCGCAATAGCGCTTGCGCAACTGCGCGGACACGTGTCGCGCAGCGGTGCGCTTGCGTAACTGCGCGGACACGTGTCGCGCAGCCGTGCGCTTGCGCAGTTGTGCTTGCGCAACTGCGCAGACACGTGTCGCGCTGCCGTGCGCTTGCGCAGTTGAGTGTTGCTTATGTTTTTTAAAGAGCCTTGCTCTGATTGGACGTACTGCCTTGGGCGTTGTGCTGCCGTGTCAACTTCTGACACGTGGCGCGTTGCGCGCAGCGCACGGGAACTGAAGCGTTGCTTCAAAATTTGAATTTTCAAAATTCAAGCAGAGCCTTGCTCTGATTGGGGGAACAAATGCCCCCCCACCGTTGCGCTCACGTGGCACGCACGTGAGTGCAGCGGTGGCAAGACCCCGACCGTTGGATCACTGAGGTCAGGTGAAGAGACGCAGGCGTCTATAAATAGGACCCTTGGTCCTTTAGAAAATTCTTTACCAGTTCAAGAATTTTGACTCAGAGCCTTTCTCTTGCTTAAGAATTTTCAGAGCCTTGCTCTTGATTTTTTCCAAGAACTTCAGAGTTCATAATTTAGGATCACCCTAGGTAAAAATTTAGATTAATTTAAATTAAATTTAATTAACAGAGCCTTGCTCTTATAGATCTTTGATCTAAAGAAAACCCCTTTGGGGTTTCTTCAACAGAGCCTTGCTCTCATAGATCTCTGATCTAAAGAAAACCCCTTTGGGGTTTCATCAATAGAGCCTTGCTCTCAAAGATTTAGGGAGATCTCGTTCCTGGGTTCTAACCCATGAACAGAGCCTTGCTCATAGATCAAATGTAGATCTCCCCCCCTTTTATATATATATATATATATATATATATATATAAAAATGGAGAACTCCTAAAAGTTTCCCTGGATCTTTCAGATCCCAAAATTTTTCTTTTGATCCTTAGGGGTTATAGTTATCATTACTATTACAGAGCTAGGCTCTCTTTTTTTTAAAGAAGTTTTATTCCTTTGAGACCAGAGTTTGACAAATGTCACTCTGTGACAGAGCTTTGCTCTAAAAGAGGAGATTTTCTCCTTATCTCTAGGGATTCCCCCCTAATGAGGATATTCTCTTGGGGGTCTTTTTCATTGACTGACAGTCTCATCCAATGATGGGACTGTCTTATCAAATGATGCGCCGTCATCTTGATTTTGTGGGTCCCCCTTTGGTCCCCTACCCACTGCATTGTAGTGTGATGTAGGACTTTGAAATGTGAAGCATTGGAACACTAACGATTATATTATTTTTTTTTCTACAGGAAACATGTCCGAAGATCTGTCTTTCCCTTTCGTTCGCTCAGAAGGAGGGTTCCCACATTCGCCAGTGGACCGGATGGTGTTCGCCTTGATTAAAGATCATGATCCTGAGTGCAAGAGACTTCACCTGTGGGGAAGGTGGTACAGCCAAATCATCCAAGGCCGTCGCAGCTTCAGCTCCGCTTCGCCCTCTGAGCCCATAGTTACGATCCCTTATGCGGACAAGCCCCCGGTGGAGTATGCCGTGGAGGTTAAAAATTGGAATGCCGACGACCTCCTTCAGCCTGCAATCGGTGCCATTCCGGTGCAGCCGCCGCCGGCTATAGATATCTTGGGGAGGCGAATCTGTCAGGGTGAAGCACGCCCTTGGGGACAGGCTTATAACATTGGATTGATCCCGCGGCCGCTTGCCGGATATTTGCAATGGGCCCGTTACATTTTGGCGACGAAGAGGGCTCTCCTGACGACGATTGGTTTATACTCAGCTGTCTACGTCTCGCTTTTCGAGTATCCCTCTCCTCCGACGTGGTGGATAAAGGCCTTCATCGAACAATGGAATATCCCCACCCATACCTTCCTGACAGCGGATAGGGAAGTCTCCATCTCTCTGGAGGAGTTTGCTGAGATTTCAGGTCTGCCAATGAGGGGAGAACACTACGAGGAGCTGCTTCATCCTGACGAGTATGTCTTCGCCACCAAGCAGCTTGTATTTGACTTAACTCCGGAAAATGCCATTCAGCATCAGCACCCGGGCTTGGTGAAGGTGTTGGAGATTTATGAGGAACTCCATTTGGAATCGGGCGACCGGGGCGTCAGTTTCATGGATTTCATTGCTCGTTTTATCCGCCCGGAGTTCTTATCAGAGCAGGGCGAGAAGTTCGCTCAGCTTGCTGACCCCTTTGGTTTCGGCTTGGACCGCCGACCTTCATCGGAAAATGACCAGCGGGATTTTTATTTCCCCGGCACTGCCAGCGTCCCTTTCTCAGAGATCGCCGTTCCTGGCATGGACGAGGAGACTTTTTTCATAGGGTTCTTGGGTCTATGGCTATGCAGCTTCGCGCTTCCGATGCACCCACGCCTCATGCGGTCCTCTGTCTTTTACCCGGCGCATCGAATGGCGGCTGGTTTACAGTTATCAGTAGGGATCGCCGGGCTGGCTTACCTCTACAATGGACTTAGCGTAGCGGCGGATGCTAATGAGCCTGGGGTACAGCCTGCTAACTTCCCGATGCACTACTTCACTTCTTGGATAGAGCTGCATGTGCGAGGGGTGTTTGGTGCCCATAAGACTCCTCCGTTTTTTGAGAAATACAGACTCCCAAGAATCATGCGGTTGGTCGGGGCTTCAATTGTGGTTGCACCTCCGCGGGAGTTTAGGGGACTGCTCCTGCGTTCACATCTAGTCGGAGCGAAGACCTCTTTTGTGGATAAGGTCATCACCATAGGCTCCGAGACCACTAAGTCAGTGGTGTCGCTGCGTGATGACTTTAAGGGCGGGGTTTCTGTACTGAAGGCTCGGGAAATCCTTCACCTTTACTCCATTCGGCCGGGCTACCTAGTATTTAGGCAGAATGAGACGGCTCTCTTTATGAGGTATAACCCGCATAGATTTGCCCGACAATCGAGTTACAATCAAGGGATCCCGATGGAAGCCTTTCTGGAAACACCCGCGGCCAACCAAGGGGGAATAAGGAATGCTATGCATCATTTCACCCGGCTCAATACAGGCTCTTATTTTTTCATCAGTGAGCCTAGCTGTGCCCCTAAATAATCCATCCGTATGTAGCCTGGTATGCGCATGCTATGGGCCCAATCATTTTAATGGAGAAACGCCTGCTGGTTGACCGTAGGGGTGCGCCTCCTGGTGGTGATCGTAAGGCTCCCTTGCAGCCAAGGCTCCCGGTCGTCCCTCCGCTAAAAGAGGCTGGAGTCGATCGACCGCGCGTGTTGAGCCCCCCGCGGGGATTGCCACTGCCTACTACGGTGGATGCACCGCCAGCGCCCCGTGCTCCCACGAAGACGGTTAATGTGGTATCACCAGGGTCCGGCGCAGGAGCAGAGATCGGGACCCGCCGCCCTAAAGTGGCTGCCAAGCGCAAATCCGCTCCGGGTGGGTCTAAAGCTGGTGGACAGCAGAAGAAGAAGAAGTCCGCTCTTTCCCTCGATGCGATCCTCAGCTTAAAGCCTGCGGCTCCTCCCGCCGAGGCCATATGTGAATACGGCAGCAATGAGGGTTTCATGGTAGATCCTGCGGACACCAATCTGGCTGCCGCCATTGCAGCTTCGGAGCGATCGGCTAGGCTCGAAGCGATGCTAAGCAAACTCGCTGAGTCCGGTAATCATCAGACGCTTCATTTGTCATTTTATTACACCTTGTATTATTATCTTTAACTAACATTTGCTCCATTTTCAACAGGTGTCTCTACTGAAGAGGCTATTGCTGCCTCCCTGAAAACCTTCCAGGAGGAGGAGGAGAAGCGTGCCTTAGCAGGCGCTGGTATGTTTCACCCCTTTCTCTTTTATAAGGAAAGTTTGTTGTCTTTTTATGATGGTCAACCTAACCTTCTTTCGTTTCTTAGCAGGGGTTATATCAGTTGATGCGGGGATCCTTCCCGAGCCTGTTACTGAAGTCCCGGCTTCGTCAAAGTTGCCGCAAGAGCCTCGGCTTGACAAAACGACGAGGGATGCCCTGAAAACCTTAGAGGCTTCCCTATTCACGGACGAGGACACCTCAATTAGGGAAGCTCTAGTGGCATCCGTCTCAACGGCTCGGGAGGAGCGGAAGCGGTTGAGACGCGAAGCAAAGGCGCGTAGAGCTGCTTTGGCCGCGGGAGCGGGTCCCAGTACCATTCCTCGCGCTGACACTCCTTCTGAAGAGGCCCCTGTCGTCCTGTCTACTGCTTATAGGCAAGTGGCGCGCGCGGCCCGAAGTGCAAACAATAAATCCCCTTCAGGTAGCATCTCTTTCAGAACCTTGTTGTAAGAATTATTATAAAGCCATTGGCTCATATGCATTCCATCTTGCAGGACCAAGTCCGACTGAGGGGGAGGCGGAGACCGTTGAACCCAGGGAAACGGCGGAAGCAGTGCCTGCCGAACCTGAGCCGACGGTGAGGCGCGTCATTGGGGCCACGGGACCTGAAACAGAGGTTGAGGAATCCGCCGCCGAGAGGGTCATTGATACCGCTCCTGACGTGGCGGTAGATGAGATGATTGTCTTAACCGAGACGAAGGCGGTAGAGGGCGAAGCGCTCGAGGCTGGAGACCTCGCGGTGACGGTGGACGAGACAACCGTGACCGCAGAAACCGAGGGAGTATCGGGTGAGGCGGCCACGATTCCTGAGGAGGAGCGAACCGCTCTTTCCCAGGAATCTGGTAATACTCCGATCATAGCCCTCCCCGCGTATGGTTCCTTGCCGTCTCCCGGGCTCGCGAGCACAACAACGGTTCCCATCGAGTCGGGTGATGAGGCTACGGGCGGTGGTCTCATGTCGATGGATGAGGGGATTGCTTCAGTTTCTGCTGGTAGCTCATCGGGTAAATTTTTGAGTCACCAGCGTTCCCCCTCTTTTCTATATATCTTGCGATCTTTTCTGACAAGCTTGTCTTTGCAGGTGCGGCCAGTGCCGATGCTCCATTGCTCGAGGGGGCACCATCGACTACTGCTTTGGCGGTGGTCACCTCCCCGCCTTCCCTTGTACCATCTCGGATGTTGGAAGGTATGGATTCATGACTCATGCATTAATCTTTAAAAAATGTAGCTTTGTACTAACGTTATACCATTGTGCCTTTGCAGGAGTGCTCTTCGATCATTTATATCAAGTGTTGCTCCCACACTTCTCTTTCCCATCCGAACTCGCTTCTCCCTCTGGTGGTGCCGGTGAGTATACTTTCACTATAATATCTTTATTTACCTCCTTTTTTCTAGCAATGTGATAATTTCTGACTTTTCCTTTTCTCTATTGCAGTGCCACAAATCGAAGGAGGGGATGCAAGACCTGCCGTGCTACCTGCCCTTCCGGCTTTACCGTCCGTTGCAGCTGGTATAGTAAATTTCCTTTTTTGGTAACCCTTCAACATCTTCTGAACCATCGTTTAACCATGTTTTGTTTTGCAGCTATTGTTCCGGCTCCGGTCCCCTTTGAGGCTCGCGTCCTTTCACCGGCACGCCCTTTCTTGAGACGTCCATCTTCCAAGGGTGCTGTGATGAGTTTGGGCATGCTGAGCGGGTACATTGAAGAGCTCAATATGGACGCTCTCCCTTCTGCCGTAGATTTTGCTGCGGAGGTTAACCCGATGTTGGCGGCGCTCGTAAATTTTCATAACGAAGGCGTCGTCGAATCTTGGGTTAACCATTGCAGGGGGATCGAGGCCTGTCTATATCGGCTGGAGTCGACGCGCCCTTCTCCCGAAGTTTTAGCTCTGAGCACCCAACGCACAACTTGGCTCGAGCAAAGCACTTCGCACCTCCGCCACTTGGAACAAGAAGCAGCTTCAAGACTAAGGGAATGCCAAAAGACCTCGAACGAAACGGCCCATCTGCGCGCTGAGGTTGAGGCATATGCTGCCCAAGTGAAGACTATCTTCGAGGGTCTCTTGGAGCGTATCTCCCATGGGCTAAACTTGAAGCGGAAGCTTGACGTAGCTGAGCGCAATACCCCAAGTCGGGAAGCTGCATATCAGGTCGTCAGGGAGCAGCTTGCGTCGGTCTTGCAGCAGCGAGCCCAAGTGGAGGCAGAGCTGGCGGTGGTGGCCGATCGAGAGAAGACGTGGAAGGAAGTATGCGAGCAATTGTTAAATCTATGCAAGACGCTTCCTTCCCAGTAATTTCTCCTTGTATCATTTGTACTTGTAAAATATATGTATATATTTTTTTTATTCTTTAGTACAATGTGTCCTGTACCCAGTCAATGTTCATGAATAAAAGATACACATTTTTGTAACGTCCTGTGTCATTTCTTCGCCTTTTTCATTCTTTTCAGCATGACATATTTAATACACCTTATTGACAGATAACTTCATTTCTCCCAGAGATAACGATGGCCTAGACTGCAGGTTCAGATCTGCCGCCTAGGACTTTTCAACTCTATGAGCCGTGAGGGTCTCATAGAGACTTTTCTTCCTACGGATCGAGAGGATCTCGTAGGCGGGCTTTCTCCTTAGGAATCGTAAGGATTCCTAAGTGTGGTTTTCTCTTATAAGTCGTAGGGATCTTATAAGAGAATTTTCCCTCTTACGAGTCGAGAGAATTCGTAAGCGGTTGTTTCCCTCCTCGTCGAAATTCGACTTCGGAGAGTGAGACCCGTGAATAGTATGCAAGAGACCATTTTGGATTGACTTGCAGGGCCCCATTGCTTAAGAAGCAAGCTTTTCAGTCCTTGCTGTCTGAGACTTCATCTTGCAGATTAAGAAGCAAGTTCAATTTGTTGAAGAAATCCCTTTTCTGAAAGATTTGGCGGGATTTCCCCCACCATCGGATCTTTGATCTAGGGGCTTCTGTTTTACAGAAGATAATAACCGAAAAGATTTCTTCAGAACCTTTTTGTTTAGCGCGAATGCTCCAGGATATGACGCGTGTCGCACAGCACACAGTGCAGCGCAACTGCGCTAGCACATCTACGCCGACACGTGTCATGCAGCACACGACGCATACGCCGCTGAAGCGTTGCTTCCCTTGGTTTTGCTTGAAACAGAGCTTTGCTTTGGCTGGGTGCGCTGCTTTGGGGTGCTGCGCTGATGCGTTTGCGCTGGACACGTGGCGTGTAGCGCGCAGCGCAACGCAACTGCGCTAGTGCTTCCGTGCTGAAGCGTCGCTTCTTCAAGACAGAGCTTTGCTCTAATCGGGGAAGGATGAAGCGTTGCTTCATCTCCTGTCTCAGAATTCGAACGGAAATTCGCTCCAATTAGGGTAAACTGCCGTGACGACTCTTGGGAGTCGAAGAGGCACTTGAGGCCTATAAATAGGACCTTTGGTCCCCTCGAGATACTTATCATCTTCCAGATTTCCATTTTTGAAGACTTCAGAGCTTTGTTCTTGCCTTTAAGAACTCCGGTGCCTTGCTCCCCTTTTTTTTTAAAAGTTTTTTAGAAGAACTTCAGGTAAAATCGATTCTTAGATCAATCTTAAATAGCAGAGCTCTCGTCTAGTGGGTTTCATCTTTGAACATAGTTTTGCTCTCTAGGAATTTAGTCATCCATGTATATTATTGCTTTTCTGTTGTTGATCTTCCTGTAATATTTTCTCCAGGCATAATGGCGGCGGTGCATCTATACAGTCTGCACGAGTTCATTACCTACGATGATATCCGCGCTCAGGGTCGTCAATAAAACCAGGAGTTTACAGACGCCGAATGTGCAGAAGTTATGGGTCGTCTGAACGCAAGCGGTGGTTGGCTGTTGCCTCGGCGTTCGGCTCTTTTGAAAGTCGTGCTGGGAGCAATATGGAGGGCACTTCCGGGTCTTCACGAGGCCCTACCACTCAATGCGCTGGATGATGCCGAGGACAAGGTGCATTCAGTGCACCTGACAGGGCTGATCTCAAAGAAGCGACGGAACGACCTCGTTGACATCCTGCATCAAGTGTTTCAGCAGACGACGATCGTTGCTGCTTATCAAAGGCCGGAAGGGCTTGCCGATGATATCGACACCGAGGAGCGCGAAAGACTGCGCATAAGAATAATTAGAAAGGCCAGAAGAACTCTGGATGGCCTTACTTTTGATTTCCTCAATCCGTGCCCCGGATCCGAGGTTATACCGTTGTAATATTTTGAACAATGTTTCTTATGCATTATTCTTATGCTTGTAAAAACTTTTAGCGGTATGAATGAAAACCTTCCCCTTTTCTATTTCAGCTTGTCTTATTTCTCGTCCCGAGTCTTCTGTCCATGCATAAATGAATGCGTCACGCATGCCAGATCAAATGTAGAACGGATATTCTTTCTGTCATCTTCTTTCTTTTAATGTCAGTAGGCTGTCTTAATAATCATGGTTGATGGATGTCTAAAACGAGTATTCCGACTTCCTCAGGAAATAGCGATGGCTTAGGCCGCAGGTTCAGGTTTACCGCCTAAGACTTTTCAATTCTATAAGCCGTGAGGGTCTCATAGAGGCTTTTCTCCCTACGGATCGAGAGGATCTCATAGGTGGATTTTCTACTTAGGAATCATGAGGATTCCTAAGCGTGGTTTTCTCTTATAAGTCGTAGGGATCTTATAAGAGAATTTTCCCTCTTACGAGTCGAGAGAATTCGTAAGCGGTTGTTTCCCTCCTCGTCGAAATTCGACTTCGGAGAGTGAGACCCGTGAATAGTATGCAAGAGACCATTTTGGATTGACTTGCAGGGCCCCATTGCTCAAGAAGAAAGCTTTTCAATCCTTGCTGCCTGAGACTTCTTCTTACAAATTGAGACGAATCGGGAATTTGCTCGCGGAGAGGGTGATGGCTCTGCGAGTTGACATGAGTTAAGAGGCTCTCATCACGGAGTGTTTTGTATCCGTGAATCGAGGAGTTTGCTAGGGGTTATTTGTTTCCCGAGCACCAAGGATTATTTGTTTCCTTGGGGTTTGAAACGAGTCGAGGAATCCCACGGAGGCACTGGTGGCTCGGCGGGTCGACGCGAATCAGGAGTCTCTCGTCAAGGAGTGTTTGTATCCGTGAGTCGAGGGATTTGCTAGGGATTATTTGTTTCTCGAGCGCCAAGGATTATTTGTTTCCTTGGGGTTTGAAACGAGTCGAGGATTCCTACGGAAGCGCTGGTGGCTCTGCAGGTCGACGCGGATCAGGGGGCTCTTGTCAAGGAGTGTTTGTATCCGTGAGTCGAGGTGTTTTGCTAGGGATTATTTGTTTCCCAAGCGCCAAGGATTATTTGTTTCCTTGGGGTTTGAAACGAGTCGAGGATTCCTACGGAGGCACTGGTGGCTCTGCGGGTCGACGCGGATCAGGAGGCTCTCGTCAAGGAGTGTTTGTATCCGTGAGTCGAGGAGTTTGTTGGGAGAGTATGGCTCCCTGTTTGTTTACGCCCTTGGATTGTATACAGGGATCGATGTGATCTTAACTGTAGGGCCAAAATTTTATCATCATTATTTTTCTTTGTTTTATTTCCGCGATGCTCTATCATTTCAGCTTTTATATCGCGAAGGTCGCGATCGCCCAATCATTTCGGCTATTTTTCGCGGTGCCCAATCATTTCGGCTGTTTATTTTATTTCCACTCGCTGCTTTTTATTGCGAGTTGCCCAATCATTTCGGCTATTTCTTCATGCATATATTTTTACTTGCTGCTTTTTTTTATTGCAAGTTGCCCCATCATTTCGGCTATCTCGTATGCATGTACGGTCTACTGGCTTTTCGCCGTGAACCTGAAACTGGACACCGATTTCGGCATCAGCACCGCTACAACTGGGATATTGTCAGGAGCGAATCATCATCTGCCTCTGTCGCTATCGAACGAAGGTGGCTTAGCGACCAGGGTTAGGGTCCTGTCGACTAAGGCTTTTGACTATATGAGCCGTAAGGGTCTCACAAAGCTATTTCTCCCTATAAGTCGTCAGGATCTTATAGGTGTATTTTCTTCTTAGAAATCGTGAGGGTTCCTAAGTGTTTTGTTCTTCTGTAAGTCGTAAGGATCCTACAGGAGGGTTTTCTCTTTGCAAATCGAGAGGATTTACAAGGGTTATGCGAACATATCCCCAGTCACGGATGGACCTTTGTTAGGGAAATGTTTATTCGCGCCCGTGGATTGTATACAAGGGTCAGTATTGAGACACTTGTAGGGCAATATCGAAAGTTGTGGGGGTTGCTTAAGCACAGGTTTAGATCTCTGTGACTTAAGACTTTCAAACCTTACGAGCCGTGAGGGTCCTATAAGAGCGTTCTCCTTACGAGTCGTGAGGATCTCGCAAGTGTATTTTCTCCTTAGGAACCGTGGGGATCCCTAAGTGTGTTGCTCCCTTGTGAGTCGTAAGGATCTCACGCGGGTGGTTTCTCCTTACAAGGTCGAGAGGATCTTGTAAGTGTTCTTTAACGAGGTTGTGCCCTTTCAGGTTTTCACAAACACTCGCCGGTAGCCCTGCTGTTTTTACTCACGGAGCCCTTTCGGGTTTTCATCCGTGCCCATTTTGCTTATGGACATACCATTTTTTTATTCTTTTTATTTTCTTTTTCTCTCTTTTTTTTTACGAGGTCGCGCCCTTTAGGGTTTTCACGAACACTCGCCGGTAGCCCTGCTGTTTTTACTCACGTTGCCCTTTCGGGTTTTCATCCGTGCCCCTTTTTGCTTATGGACATACCGTTTTTATTTTATTTTATTTTTATATATTTTTTTTATTATATCTCGTCAGTCTAAAGATGCTGCGGTAGTAGTTTAAAGACGTTTCGGTCTGCTATTAGTTTAAGGACATTTCGGTCCGCTGTTAGTTTAGGGACATTTCGGTCCGCTGTTAGTTTAGGGACATTTCGGTCCGCTGTTAGTTTAGGGACATTTCGGTCCGCTATTGAGAAGCTGGCTACTGCTTATACAGTTTGAGCTTAGGAAGATAGCGAGCGGACATAGTCGTCGTCATCTATCGTTGACCTAGGCTGTGGCTCATTAAGCGTAGTATTTCTTTTAGGAAGCGACCGTTTATTGGTCTGAAAGGCCTTTCACCGTGCATGTCCATGAGTAGATAGGCCCCACCCTGGTAAACTTTATCTATGATGTACGGGCCTTCATAGTTCGGCTCGAATTTTCCCCGCTTGGCGCGATTGGGGATCATAGGCCTTTTGACCACTAGCACGAGTTCGCCTTGGTGGAATGTCCTCGGTCGAGTCAATCTTTCGTATGAGCGCATCATCTTTGCTTTATAAGCTTCCAGATTTTGTTGCGCTATGAGCCTAGTTTCATCAAGGGCGTCAAGCTCCTCAAGCCGAAGGTGAGCGTTTTCTTTGTCCGTTAGCTCGTGGTGAACTGCCACTCGTAGAGAGGGTAACTCTATCTCGAGAGGGAGTACTGCTTCCGTGCCGAACACCAACGCGTATGGCGTTGTGTTTGTGGCTGTCTTGAACGTGGTTCGATACGCCCAAAGAGCTTCTTGCAGTCTCTCATGCCAGTCTTTCTTATTTCGGGACACTGTTTTCTTTATAATTTTCGTCAAGGTCTTGTTGAAGGCCTCGGCGAGACCGTTAGCTCGTGGATTATAGACTGAGGAATATCTCCAGTCTATGTTATGCTGCTGTGCGAAGCGGCTGATTTTATGACTTCGGTAGGCTGGCCCGTTATCGGAGATGATCCGTCTCGGAGTTCCAAACCGATATATGACGTGCGTTTTGAAGAAATGGAGGATATTCTCCGTCTTCACTTCTCTCAATGGTACTGCTTCTGCCCACTTAGAGAAGTAGTCAGTCGTCGCTAGGATGAAACGATGTCCTTTAGACGATGCTGGTTCGATGGGGCCGACTATATCAGTCCCCCACATTTCGAATGGCCAGCTAGCTACCGTTGGATGCAACGGATTTGGGTGCTAGTGGATGAAGTCCCCATGAATCTGGCATGAGTGACATTGCTTCGCATATTCGATGCAGTCTTGAATCATCGTGGGCCAGTAATAGCCCATCCGTTTGATCTTCAACTTCATTTTTGGACCTGCTTGGTGAGAACCGTAGATTCCGTCATGAACTTCCTGAACAACTCTTTCCGATTCGTCCGGTCCTAAGCATCTCAGCCACAGAGAATCGAATGACCTCTTGTATAGAGTATCATTGACGAAGGCGAATGACAGAGCTCGTTTTATGAGTTGATGTCTTGCGGACGCATCTTCGGGCATTTGGTGGGACTTGAAGTAATCTATAAAGACTTCCCTCCAATCCTCAACCTTCTCATGTTCTTTTATTTGCAAGGTCGCTTGTTCAGTCACTCTCTTCTCTTCGGGTGATTCCGAAGTTATTTCTGCGGGGGCGAGCACCTGACGACTTTGTACCATGATTCTAACGTCATCGAGGTTCTCGTCAGCCATTTCTTTAGCAAGTTTGGCCAACGCGTCCGCTTTGCTGTTATCCGCGCGTGGTATGCTCTCCAAAGTATAGGAGGGAATTTGGGTTAGCAGTTGTTGCACTTTTTCACCGTATTTTACCAATTCCGGTTTGCATGTTTGGTAATCGCCGTTTACTTGACTAACGACCAGTTGCGAATCTCCGCATATGAGGAGGTTTTCAATTCCCATGTCAATGACGATCTCGAGGCCTGCTATCAGAGCTTCGTATTCGGCTTCGTTGTTTGTCCTCGGTTCCGTCAGGGAGAACGCGTAGCGCATTATCCCTCCTTGTGGAGTTATAAAGATGAGTCCTACCCCCGATTTGATTATAGGGGTACTTTGTTTGCGCTTCTTCACGGAAGATGCTCCGTCAAAATAAAGCTCCCATCGAGTATTATCACCATCGATCGCATCAAACGCATGTTCGTCTGGAAGATCGCAGTTTAAAGGAGAGTCGGCTGGTATCGGGTGCTCAGCAAGGAAGTCGGCGATGGCCTGGCCTTTTACTGCTTTGAGTGGTCGATATGCTATCGAAAACTCCATTAAGAGCAGGGCCCATTTAGCGAGTCGTCCTGTCAATATGGCCTTTGACATTAGATATTTGAGAGGGTCCACCTTTGAAATGAGATAGACTTCATGCGCTAATGCGTAATGTCTAAGCTTTGTTATTGCGAAGATCAACGCCAGGTAGTGTTTTTCAATGGGGGAATAATTGCTTTCTTTCCCAGCAGCACTCGACTTAAATAGTAAAGTGCTCTTTCTTTCCCCTGGTCATTCTCTTGTGCCCATAATGCGCCCAAAGAACCTTCCAGGACGGCCGTGTAAAGAATGAGAGGCTTTCCCTTCACTGGAGCAGCCAACACTGGAGGGTTTTGCAGGTACTGTTTGACCTCGTCTAGTGCGCTTTGGCACTTTTGATCCCAGACGAATGGGGTTCCCTTCTTCATCAGGTGGCTGTAAGGGCGGCACTTTCCTGAGAGGTTGGCTATAAATCGCCGTATGTATGCGAGCTTCCCTTGGAGAGACCGCAGCTGTTTGAGAGTTCTCGGCGGAGGCATTCCCATGATTGCCTTGATCTTGGATGGATCTATCTCGATACCTCGGTGTCGAACGACGAATCCCAGGAATTTGCCCGAGGAAACTCCGAATGCACACTTCAGAGGGTTCATCTTTAAGTTGTATTGTCGAAGACGTTGAAATACGGTCTTCAGATGCTCGAGATGTTCCTCATATGATTTGCTTTTAACAACGAGATCGTCGATATAGCACTCAACAATTTCGTGTATAAGGTTATCGAAAATCTTCGTCATGGCCCTTTGGTAGGTTGCACCGGCGTTCTTTAAACCGAAGGGCATCACCTTGTAACAGAATATTCCCAAGGGAGTCCGGAAAGCCGTATGTTTCTGGTCTTCAGGGTGCATTTTTATTTGATTATATCCTGATGAGCCGTCCATGAATGAGAAAATCTCATGCGTGGACGTATTGTCTATCATTAGTTCGGTGACTGGTACTGGGAAATCATCCTTCGGGCAGGCTTTGTTGAGATCCCGAAAGTCCACGCATATGCGTACCGTACCATTTTTCTTCATCACTGGGACGATGTTAGCAATCCATTCAGGGTATTGAACCTCTTGGATAAAGCCGGAGTCTATCAGCTTTTTGACTTCCGCGTTGATGCTCATTTCGAGCTCAAGTCGCATTCTTCTCGGCGCTTGTTTGACCGGCTTGACACTCGGGGATATTGCCAGTCTATGTACAGCAACTTCTGGATCAAGTCCCGGCATCTCGGAATAGTTCCATGCGAAGCAATCTTTATGCTGTACAAGGACGTCCTTTAACGCAGCCACCTTTTCCTCGGACAGCAGTTCGCTGACGAATGTCGGTCGCGGATCGTTTATCGTCCCCAACTCAATTTTCTTGAGGTTATCCGCAGTGGTATGTATGCCGTCCTCCAGTTCTTTCGGAGCTGGGGGAAATTCTGAGATCACCTCATCATTGCTGTTTTCGAAGCACCAGGGAAGGCTGTCCACATTCTCGGACTCTTCTTTTAATATCGTTATCATACGACAGGTGCGAATTTTCTGCCAATCCCAATGTGGAACTGGTTCTTCTTTCGTGGCCTTAGGCTCGTGCTTTTGTGGTGGTGCTACCCTCCAGTTGTTGGACAGAGCGAATTTACCAAGCTGATATTGATCTTCGACCCAATTCTTGAAGGTGAAGCAATCTTCAAGAGCATGACCTACTACTCGATGGTAAAAGCAATAATTTGGGTTGAATACCTCGCCTGCGTGCTCGGGGTGCTTGGACTCTGGCAGCGTAAGCATTTGATGTTTTAGAGCAAGATCAAATATCTTCCTTGTTTTGTTCCGAGGAAATGAGTATGCTCGACCCATTTTCTTCATGAGGGCTAAGTCAGTAACGCTCGACTCTCGGATACGTGGTTTCTTAGCTCTGCCTTGTGGTTGTTGAGCGTCTTTTCTGCCCTCTGACTTGTTTTTGCTTTCGCGTCGAACCTTTTTTGTAGCAGGTGGACAAGGAGCGGCCTTTTCATCCTTCACGGCCTGTCGGAGAAGGCGTTACGTCTTGGCTTTCTCATAGATGGCCGTCTCGCGATTGTGGTCATCTCGGACTTTTTGACCAGCTTCCCTTATAAGCCTGTCCATTTGTTCTTCAAATGATGGACCGGGCACTTTTTCATCAGGAACTTTTACTGGCTTAGGATTAGCGTCCTCCCATTGAGCGTCCGCATCTTCATCGAAGTCATACATGACATAACAGCTATTTACTAGCTCTCGTTTCTTTAGCCGGATGTACCCAGGCCCTTTTGTTTCCATTCTCCCGTTAGGCAGTTTGCGTTGGGTCCCGGGAACATTCCAGACCCTGTCATAGAATTTGGCCTCTCTAACGGTCTGTCTGAAGGATATCCCCTGGCGTTTCAGCAGTTTCTTCAAACCTTCGGTATAATATCTGGGAAGACGGATAGGCTGAAGCCTGTCGAGCGTGGGATCCACGCCATGCCAAACTTCTTTTTCCACCTTGTTTTCTTCAGAACGGTAGAATAGGATTGCCTTCTCGTTTTCTCGCCTGGGAGGGATATAGAATGTCCGCAGCTCTTCTACACTGTAGATATTAAGTGCGTTCAGTTCTTTATGATGTTTAGGCGACACCATGGCGACTTGCAGACTTTGCTCTTCGTCAGCGGAAGCTTGTATTGAAGGTCGAGCAGAGAATACGACATGGACCTCATCCTCCGAGTCATTACCAAAGACCAATGTAGGAGTGGACGGTCCTGGCTTGTTATGTTGGGGCGGACCCGAATAAACGATCTCCTCTTCTTCCTCGGTATCACTGCCGAAGACAGGGATGGTGGCGTTAGTTTTATTTTCCGGCTTGTGACACTTCTCCGTGTCTTCGAAATCCGGCAAAAAGTATTTGGCATCTTCGTATTTGCGGACCTCGTTCACAGAGAACAGGTTTAGTTCTCCCGTCACGGTATATTCGAAACCATCCTTAAAATACTTCATACACTGATGTTGTGTAGAAGAGATGATGTTGTACTCGTGTAACCATGGTCGGCCGAGCAAAGCGTTGTAGCATGTCTTGGCATCTATGACGTGGAACTTAATGTCCGTGACGAGTAATCCGAAACGTAGCGTCAGTATCACAGATCCATGAGTCTTTGACGATTGGGAGTCGAACCCGGATATGGTGATCTTGTCCCGAGCAAGGTGCTGGACGCTCATGCAGATTTCCTTCAACACCCGTACGTTGAGTAGGTTAACAGACGACCCGTTATCGATCAGAATTTTGCCTATCTTTATATCATGGCAGTATCCCGAAACATAGAGAGGGCGATTGTATTCGCAAGTCCCAAGTAGAAGGTCCTCATCGCCAAAAGTAACATCAGCCGTGTGTACTTCCTCCAACTCATCCTTCATCTTTTCCTCGGCCAGGCATGCTTGGAATTGTTCCGGGTCTTGGAGTGCCTTAATCAATGAATCTCTCGCCTCTTTTGATAGCAAAAGGGCGTCGAGAATGCTGAGCTGCGAGGGCAGTTTCCTCAGATGTGCTAAAACGTTGTAATCCACTTTATTCCTCTTCGGCGGGTTCTTGGCGGTTAACTCTTCCGCAACTCGATCATCCAAGGCGATGTCTTCAGAGGCCTTCTCTTTCCCTTTGTCTTTCTTGTTTAAGGGTCCAAGATTCTTTTCAGGTAACGTCCGGTTGCGTAGCTGTATATTCTCGCAAGCCTTTGGTCCTTCTTCTTTTCCCGAAGTGGATTCTTTAAAGAGGGGGCCAAGCTCTAGCTCCTCATCAGAATCACTCCCAAATACAGGTACTTGTGATCCCCCGGCGTCAATCATGCAACAACCACCGCTAGTTTTATCAAGCACTTCGTTTATTCCGTTCTGCTCTCGGCGGGCTTTGCGCTTTTCCCGCTTAAACTGTTGCCGGTGAGTAACATATCCTTGCCACCACTTACTGAAAGCTTTGCACTCTTCGGTGGGATGCGACACCTTCCGATGGTACAAGCAATAGGAGGGGTGGTTTTCCATTTCACCCGTAATGTTTTTCTCGGAGGGTGGTAGCTTCATACCCATCGACACAGCCTTAGCGAATCTCTTCTTTATCTTGAACTTGATTTTATCTGTGGTGGGTGTATTTTGTTCTAGCGGGAGTACCGCAATTCTTTCGCCAAGGCGCTGGCGTTTGGCCTTTTCAAATATAACCGCTTCGTTATCCCGATCAGCTTTGCCCTTTAAAAACGCCTGATTTAGGAATGCATCAATCGCTTCGTCCGACGGCTCCAGGATTTTTAGTGCAGGCTCTGCCCCCATCTTTTCAGCGTGAGGAGTCTCCTCATCGCTTGTGGACAAATGGGAAATCACATGGCAACTTGCTACATGTTCTTCAGATTCATTTGACGAACTACCTCCCTCATCTTCTGCTTGGAAGACGTGGTTGAGGAACTCTTGCAATGTAACGGGAGTCCGCGCCTTCTGGTTGTACTCTTCCAGCGCGTCAATTTGCTTTTGCAAGTCCGTGCGCCTATCGCTAGGCTTCACCGGTTTCTTGGCCTTCTTCTTTTTCTTCGAAGACTTTGACGACTGGCTACTAGTGCTTGAACCCCCATCATTGGTCTTTGGAGTTGGACGTGGCTTTAATATCCCCTCAACGACCTGCGGTTCCAATGGGCTTTTCCACTTGATCGCCGGACATGTCCGAAGATCATTTAGCATTCTCTTCGTTTTTGAAGATAATACAACCTCCCACGGAGTTTCTTCAATGACAGAGCATGTTGCCCCCGGCGTATTCGTCCCTTTAGAGGTGTGGGGCTGCGGGGGATTCACCTTCCATTTGTCAGATAACGCAAATTTTCCCTGTCTATACTGGTTTTCAAGCCAATTTTTGAAAACGTAGCAGTCCTCAATCGGATGGCCTAGCACTCGATGATAGGGGCAGTAATTAGGTTCGTTGACGTCACTTGGTTGCAACGGACGTTTTGGATCTGGCAGATTTATGAGTCTGTTGCGTAATGCCAGCTCGAATAACCTCTTCGTTTTATCGCGGGGAAAGGAATAAAGACGTCCCATCCTATCCTCAAGGGGTACGTAAGGGCGCGTATTGTTTGGACGAGCAACCGGCTTCAAGTCGTTCGGTTGTTGTTGAGCATTAGCGATAATGATCGCTTTTCCCTTTCCTTTGTCAGTTCTGGAATCTGGCTTTGGGAGAGGGGGTTTATGACCCATCTGGTCCATTTGCGCTAGTTTGTCAATCAAAGCCTGGAAGGAAGTCGGCTTGAAAAACATCATAAACTGTGAGATGGTTGCCTGTGGATCAAGGGTTCCAACAAACATTCCCACCGCAGGGGCTTCTTCTATGCGCTGCTCACACTTTGATCATAGATTACGCCACCGTATAGCGTACTGAACCCATGTCTCGCCGGGTTTTACCCTAGCGTTAATCAGTGCCGTCATCGGGGTACGTTCACTGGCACTTGCAAAGCGTTGGGTAAACAGCAGCTCCATCTCCACGAAGGTTTTAATAGAATCATTAGGAAGTTCAGAGTACCACTCGAACGCCGTATCTAATAGACTTCCGACAAACTGGCGGAGCAAAAGCTTGTCATCGCCGCCGGTGTTACCGCAAAGCGCCCTGAACTGGGCGACATGCTGATGGGGATTGCCAGTCCCTTTGTAGACATGAAACTTGGGAATTGTGTAACCCGGCGGGTACTTGATTTGGTCATACCGGCCTGGATATGGCCGCCCCGTTTTTACGACGTGGCCGGCTGCTTCGGCCGCATGATGAACCTTTATTTGCTGGGCTATGTATTCGTCCAGATCAGTCTTAGAGATTGTATCCTCTTTAGCTGTTAATAGAGCGGGCTGCGGATTTAATGTATCTCCCTTATCATCTCCAAGGACGGTTAGGGGTTCTTCAGCGGGAGGATCTTGTTGTATCATCATCCCTATCATGTCCTGGAAGAGGAGGCCCATCCGCTGTATGTTGGCCGCTTGTTCAGCAGCCTCTTTGTCCCTCTTTTCCAGTACTCGGCGAAGGAACTCGGCGTCGGTCTCTTCCTCCTGGCGCTCATCTAAGGACGCCTCAGGGTTCTCTTTTGGCCCAGTGAGTGCAGCCATTGTGGTCATCATCTCCTGGAGCTTTTGTTGCTGCTCCTGAGCCTTGGTCACTGATCGGGTGAGCGGTCGGTGACCCGTAGAAGTGCGGCTTTCTTCCTTTCCAGAAGCCATATAAATCGTATGAACTGTTATGCCCCCTGACTTTGGAGGTTTAGGTTCACCGCCTTTAAACTTTGCCGCTGACGCGGGAGCTTTCTCTGGCCTCCTTCTTTTGTGGGCCATCGAGGTTGAAGGAGTCGTTAAAATGGGCATGCTAGCAATTGTTGCCCCCTGCTGTTTAACGGGGCGGGTTTTGTCCTTTTCCACCTTTGCCTTTTTCTGGTGATGAAAGTGATCTGGGTCAATCACAGAGTCTTGAACCCTCCGCCAAACCTTGTATATCTTTGACGATAGCCGTTGAGGGGGCTGTTCTTGTTTTGTTTCTGGAACTCTCTCCGCAGGTGGAGGAGATCTTTTCAAGGTAGCGATTGGAGAGTTCTTACGCACTCTCCTCAGTAGTTCAAAGCTGTTCCTAGTTGGAACAGCAGCGTTGACTTCCACCATTGGAGCGGGTGGAGTTATCCCTGAGGGGGAGTTGCCCCCTGCTTTCCTCACTCGTCGCCAATGGGGACGTCGCGCACGACGAGCCGTTGGGACTGGCTCGGAAATCGAGATGGTTTCTCGTTGCCCCCTGTTTGAGTGTGGGGTAACTGCCGATGTCAGCCTGTCGAAGACTGATGCCTTTTGACCAGCTGGGGGAGGAGTGGGAACCGTCAATCTTGTGAAGACCGACTCTCTGATAGGAGAGGCCGCTTTAACGACTTCCGAAGCAGCGGCCGTTGCCCTCTTTGGGACGGCCACTTTATAGTTCTGACCTAGCCTGGTGAAAACGGAGGCTGTCGGTTTAGTAGCGGGCGACCCGTTGACAGAGGCTGTCGAAACAGTGAGCCGGTTGAAGACCGACTTTTTATCCACTTCCGGCGCAGGTATTGGTGCAGAAAAGCTTGCAGGTGGGATCATAGTCCCGAAGAACAAGCCGGTGGTGGCTTGGGTCACCTGGTCTACCGGCAGAGTAAGGAAGGAAGCCGCTTGGGGCCCATATGCTACACCTCCTGGTGAGGTGGAGCGTCCGTTGCAGCGGCATTTCGAGCAGTTGGTACAGCTAGAGGCCATTGAATCTTGAATTCTGCGCCAGGTAAAAGACCAAATCTTAGTAGCTTGAAATCCGAAGACAACCATTTAACGAACCGCGATTGGTTCGCGAAGACGACACACGAAGTGTGGAGTGGAAAGAGGAAGAGGTCCCACCGGGCGTGCCAGAATCTGTTCCCCTCCGAAAGGCGGCGCACAGGACCGCGATGTCCTGACGCTGAGATTCGGGGCAGATGCTAATTGGTTTTATCCGTCCACCTCTCCGAAAATGCCAAATTGATTTATAGCACCGTGTATCGAAGGTTTAGACGGATGCGGCCGATGTAGCAGACTTTGTCAGATTCCCCCTCGCTAGAGGGGTTTTTGATTGTGGGGACGCTCTTCCCTGCAGGCGCAAGCCCCTGCAGTTAATTACGCTACCGCTTCGCGGTAACAACTTTCTCCTTCTCCAGAATTTCACTTCGTGTCGTATGTGTCTGTTTTGTTTGTGGTTGCCCGTGGATTGTATACGGAGACTGAGTAATGCCGTCGCCCGTAGGACGTGGATTAGTCCAAATCCGTATTTACTTAGATTTGGGTTCGGTGTTTTCAGTTTAAGGATGCATTAGTCACATTGCGGCTAAGATCAACTTAAACGTTCGTTAAGGATACGTTAGTCCTGTTTTAGACTACGATCAACTTAACGGGACCGTTTAGATCCGACAAAAGAGCATTTGGGCTCTATTGTGCCAGTTTAGGGACGTGGTGGTCCGATGTTAGTTTAGGGACGTTTCGGTCCGATATTAGTTTTAGGGACGTTTCGGTCCGATGTTAGTTTAGGGACGTTTCGGTCCGGTATTGGGTGTGTGGCCGTTGGGACCCGTCACCTCTTTGACGTCGTTGAGGAATTACAACGATGGATGTCAAAGGAGTTCGGAGATGTACCCTCGAACCGGATGTAGATTGATTTAGGAGAGCCATTTTGCTCAGCCAATTTAATTTAAGGACTTATGGCCACGATTGGGCTAAGTCCAGTAAAAAAAAATGTCCAACATTGCTTTTGCATTTCCTTTTATTTTTATTTGGGCTTTGCCCAGAAAAGATGCAGGGCATCAATTTGTTTTGGGCTCTGTTCTTTATGAATGATGCAGAGCATCAATTTTATTTGGGCTCAGCCCTTTTATTGCTTTGCAATTTATTTTGGCCTGCTAGGTCTTTTTGATTTGAGCCTGGCCCTTCAAGTAATGCATTGCATTTGTGCAAAGCACCAAGAATCTTTTAGATTCAAGGAAAGGAGTGCAGAGCACTTTTTAATTTCTTGATCTAAATTTAGATCAAAGAGAAGAAGAAAAATCTTTTCTTTCTTTCTATCTCAGAGAACCAGAGGTTCTCTAGCAAGTGCAAGGCACTATTTTTTTTATTATTTTTATTTATTTATTTATTTATTGAAGATCACTGATTTTGTCTTTTAGATCAATGATCTATTCCTAAGAGAATTTTCTCTTATTTCAAAAGTTTTTACCTTCTTCTTTGTGTTCTCAAGAAGTTCTCTTCTCCTTTTTTTTAATCCAATTGTCTATATCTTTGAAATGGGGTCTGGGGTCCTTTTTATAGTGCTCAAAAATCAGTTAAATTTGTTAAAAAGATCTTTTCTGAGTGATTTGGGGAATTTTCCCCACTATTGGATCTTTGATCCAAAGGCCCCTGTTTTACAGAAGAAATCTTCTTGTTTAAACAAGAACAGAAAAAATATCCTTAAATCTTCACTCTGTTGTTGCGCAACACACCAGCGCGTGACACGTGTCGCGCAGTGAAGCGCTTGCGCAACAGCGCTTGCGCAACTGCGCAGACACGTGTCGCGCAGTGAAGCGCTTGCGCAACAGCCCTTGCGCAACTGCGCGGACACGTGTCGCGCAGCCGTGCGCTTGCGCAGTTGTGCTTGCGCAACTGCGCGGACACGTGTCGCGCTGCCGTGCGCTTGCGCAGTTGAGTGTTGCTTATGTTTTTTAAAGAGCCTTGCTTTGATTGGACGTACTGCCTTAGGCGTTGTGCTGCCGTGTCAACTTCTGACATGTGGCGCGTTGTGCGCAGCGCACGGGAACTGAAGCGTTGCTTCAAAATTTGAATTTTCAAAATTCAAGCAGAGCCTTGCTCTGATTGGGGGAACAGGAGATATATGGAGATTTACAGGGTATGTGATATACACCATGATATACATGTTACATGCTGGGCCTGTGGTCCCTTGCCCTTGGGTTCTACCCTTGGGTGGAGGACACTCGCGAGTAGTTGACTCTCACACTTGGACTGACGATAGGCTTAATGACCTGTAAAGTGAGACTTAGAGACTGATAGGGATACTGGCATTTACATTCCTTCTATACTGTGTTGACATTCGTGACATATCGTTCTACTACTTTACTGCTCCGCTGCATCGATTACTATACATTCATATTCATGCTGTCATTGATTTACTGTTATTCATATCTATTAGTACTGTTAGAACTGTCACTTGATTTCATATATATTATATTGCTATTGTGTCGCTCTGACGACCTGAGTATGCATGCTCAGTGTGAGGAGAAGATTTAGCCTGGACCAGGACTAGACGCACTTCACGGACATCTTGTTTAGCTATCCAGGGTTATACTCTTTTGTTTCCCATCAGGTCAGTTCTTTACATTGTTTGGTTTCAGTTACTGCATTTCTCATTACCTGTGTGTTATTTACTGATTACCAGTTAAAACTAGAAGCCGAAGTGTGACTACGGCATGACATTTCCTTGACCGTAGGAGCATGGCTGGCCTTGTCAACCCCTCGTATTCCGTATTTTGGGAAGCGGGGCGTGACAAACGCAAACTGCCGTCCTTCTTCTTGACAAACAGGACCGGAGCACCCCACGGAGAAACACTAGGTCGAATAAGCCCCTTATTTAACAAATCCTGCAATTGATGCTTCAGCTCTCGAAGCTCCGTCGGGGCCATCCGATAAGGCGGTATAGAAATAGGCCCCGAGCCGGGAATCAAATCGATGCAGAACTCAACATCGCGCTCAGGCGGTAGCCCAGGCAGCTCATCAGGAAAAACATCAGGGAACTCACAAACAACCGGAACCCGGTCCAAAGGAACCTCTGTAGCTCTAGTATCACAGACATAGGCTAAGAATCCCTGACATCCCTTCCGCAAGAGCTGACCAGCGTGAAGAGACGAAATCAAGCTGGGAAGGGTGACGCTGCGGTCTCCCTGAATAACAAGGACTGGCTCTCCCGGAAAGCTAAATCTGACTGCCTTCTCACGACAGTCCACCGAAGCATAACAAGTGGCTAGCCAATCCATGCCCAGAAGCACATCAAAGTCCAACATATCGAGGAGAATCAAATCAACCGACGAATCCCTCTTCCCGATACGAACGGAACACAATCGAAACACTAAAACAACTTAATTAAAGGAACTTACCTAAAAGAATTTAATTAGGTAGAAATTATACCTCTAGTATAGAGACCTAGCAAGAAATGTTGCCTCCCAAGATGCCTCCTTGCATCCAAGATCCAAGCTAGAAAGGCTAAGAAAAGTGGGATGAAGAATGGCTTGGAATTTTTAGGTTTGATTTAGATCTTTGAATCATTTTGGGGATTTTTTTTTGATGCAAAGGAGATGGAAACAAAGGAGGGGGGAGGCTGCAGATTTCGGCAGCTAGGGAAATGGGGAGGAGTGTGTGTGTGTACTAGATTTATTTTTCTTTTTCCAAGTCAAACACCATACCTTAAATAATATAAAATATTCATCTCATAACTTTCTTCAAATGAAATGAAGGAGTAAATGGACGGGGGGGGGGGGGGGGGCGGGGAATTCCTGCTGGTGGGCTCGGCCCAAGTGAGAGTGAGGAAATTGTGAGAGGTTGCAAAAAAAAAAACCAAGCAAAAAGGCCCCCCACAAGTTCATATTTGCAGGTTTAAAGCTTAAATTAATTAATTTCGTTTTCCAAAATAAAAACCAATTAAAACTTGAAATAAAATACTAAAAAAATATATTACAACTAGATTTTAATTAACATGATTTTAAAGCTTAAAATTAGCCCATTTAAATTTGTATTTATCCCTAATTTAATGTATTTTCTTACCGGCTTAAAATAATATTAAAAATTGAAAAAATAGGGAAATTTTTTTAAATGACCAAAAATTAATAAGTAACTCATTGGCTACTAAAAACTAGCAATTATCTATCCAAATTAGGTATAATTAGGCCTAAATTGCAAAATAGCAAAAAAGACGATTTACGGAAAAATACCAAATTTTCACCGTTTTTCGGGAAAACACCAAAACGACTTTTCAAGGCGCTACAGTTTAATAACTCAAACCCTGTGCGTCGTAGATTGAAAACTATACTATGGTTAAGAAGAATTACACCGTTGTTGAATGCACCTTATCTAACCATCAACTGATATAGGTAAACGTCATAGACATAATTTTAAAAAGTTATATCTCACTTTATAAAATAAATGTACAGATATATCAGTTTGAAATTGGTGTATAATAATAGATATTCAAAACCAAAAATTTGCTGTCAGGCAAAACCCATGTGATTTCCTCAAATATCACCAATTACAAAGAATTCTGATATATAGAGGATCTAATCACCCAATTCTCAATATCTTACTCCCACTCAGCAACCGTAATGCCATACAGATATGAGAATCAAACTTGGTAAATACATACCGTAGAGTCAGAATCTAATTAGGAAAACAATTTTCAATTAACACCGTATAGTAAAACTGAAACATGAAAATGTTTCGAAGGGGTAGCTGGGTATTCCTAGTAATGCCTCTTCCATTATCCAGATTCATGACAGTAACTGTATATTTCCTTGCCCTCACTCTAATCCCTTTATATGTCTTTACTTCTTACCTTCTGTACACCATTCGTAGGCTAATTGGTTTTCTTCCTTCCTTACCTTTCGGCACCAGCCTAAGGTTTGGAAGAAGACTATCCAATAAACGTAATGGGTGTACTCTCTAATACTAGGAGCCCTTGCAACCTGAGAGAAGGTAAAGATAAAAGACAGCCGAATAATCCTATTCAATTTCTCCCGAACCGGAAACCATCCTCGAACTGAAATAAGTTCCTTCGAGTTCGTATGTAACTATACGATACATATCCAAGCATATGGATCTTCATAGTGATACAGAGTGTTCTAGAGAAATGCAAAGGGGGTGTAGAAGTGGCAGGGGTTTACGCAGCTTTGTCGTGAATTATAGTAGTCCCAATTTCTTTTTCCCTCACTCTAATCCCTTTATATGTCTTTACTTATTAACTTCTATACACCACACTTAGGCTAATTGGTTTTCTTCCTTCCCTACCTTTCGGCACCTGCGTATGATTTGGAAGAAGGCTATCCAATAAGCGCAATAGATGTACTCTCCTAATACTAGAAGCTCTCGCAACCTGAGAGGAGGTAAAGAGAAAAGACAACAGAATAGTCATATTCAATTTTTCCAGAACTAGAATCCATTCTCGAACTGAAACAAATTTCTTCGAGTTCGTATGTAACTATACGATAGAATATCCAATCAATATAGATCTTCATAGTGATACGGAATGTTCTGGAAAAATGCAAAAGGAAAATAGGAGTGACAGGGATATATGCGACTTAATGACAATCCAAAAGCCAAAGTATTTTAAGAAGGTTCGGTTGACTTGGTTTATGAGTTTTAGTTTAGGGTCGGGTCATGGTCGCTGCCAAAGAGAGAGAGAGAAAAGAAACACTCAGCATGCACTCTAATCTAGATTAGATTGGTTAATTACTTTATCTAATCAAGATGTCTCCTACTATTTCCTCGAATTCTCCTTCAAACCCTAAAAGGAGAATTAGACGGGATCATCTGAAAATCACCCGAGAAGCAACACCTACTCATCGGTGGGAATCGGGATCCAACTATCATCGCATGATAACTTGATGGAAGCCGCTTAAGTTACCACACTCTAGAAGATATGCGCATGCCCGACAAGTTTCCTGTATGTTTGAAACTCCCGATGTGATTTTTGCCCCTAACGGTTTATAACCTTAACTAGGTCAACATATCATAAACCACTAGTCAAGTTCAACCCATCATTATCGAAGATTAATTTAGACCCACCCGCATATACTCTTGACTAGGTGTTCTATCTTAAATAATCGCAACACCTGCAACAAACAAGCACCGCTCAGGTACCGAACACAATGTCTTGACTAGGTCAAAACACACAACACGAATACTAAGTAACACTTGTAAGAAATGATGGAGGGCTACGGCTGGGTTTTTGGCGAAAAACCCTTTAACGTAATGAACTTGATATCGTTGAAGGAACCCAAGTAGTTTTACAAATATATAGTGGCGTAAACTTTTGCTAAAGAGGTCACTCCCTATGAAGAGATCTCGGCTCTTTCCTCATCGAATGAGGTACAGGATATTCCTAACTGAATACCATGATGCAAAACAAAAGAATCGACTATAGTGAAGTTATTACACTGACGTAAACTTTTGCCTAAGAGGTCACTCCCTATGAAGGGATCTCGGCTCTTGCCTCGTCGAATAAGGTGCTAGATATTCAGAACCGAATACCACTGTGTAAAGCAAAACGTAACGTTTATAATAACAATTTTCAAAAATTGGTTCCAACAACATCATTTAAGTTTGTTTTTCCTTGCATTAATCAAAGTTAATGCAGTCCCATCAATTAATCCATATCACACTAGAAAAAGGAACGAAAATACAATGTATGTATATGCCATCCGCATTTGCCAAGGGGCCCCGTCATGCACCGTTAGGTTACTTAACTAACGGCAGAGCGGGGGTTGGACTAGCACGGATGCAAAATATATACAATATCTACTAGTATATATATATATATATATAACATTTGTCCCAGAAATGATATAAGCAACATCACAGAATATCAACAAGCAACACAGAATGGTGGATAATCTTGGAGCCTCGGGTGTCATTTGAGCCACAAATGAGACCTGATGTTCTCAGTCGTGTGGATAGCCTGTGCAATAAAAACATGGACCCTAACGAGCATGGCAAGTTACCCGCCAATTCCAGAAGTGAGGCAACCCCAATCAATAAAGTGAATGGGCCACCAAGCACTTTATGGAATCCGGTAACATGAGCACCCCTCCTTGGATCATCCTATACCCCCTACGAGTGCGGTGAATAGCCCGCCAATTCTAGAGTAAGGCCCCCTCTGTCTCAATGCCATGAGATGTAGGCCCGTTGCCCTTTAGAACCCGGCTACTCGAGCACTCCATCGCGGGGTAATCCTAGTACAGAAAAGAAAAGTATATATACAATGGCGATATCGACCTCAAGTCGGTTGTGCCCTAATAAAAGAATATACAATATGGAAGAGACGGCTGTCCACATGTCGGACGCTTGCCCCGCAATAACAAATGTACAAATGAATCTTAACTGTGCTACTACCATTGCACCGCAAGCTATCCACCATGACAATCCAACTTAAATACCAACGCAATCATAGAACATCAATGTGAATGTCATTTTCGCAAACCCGTATAATAGAACATATAGCAGTTAGACGGGTTATACCGCTCAATGACATTCACGGTTGCAGATAATAATGTATGCACTGAAACTTATAAACGGTGTTAAAATGGCGACTTCGAAATACTCTGTATTGCCCCAAACCAAAGATGATAGAATATCTAATCTGGGCAAAATCAAACAATATCTAAAAACAAATATTCAAGAGTCCAGAACACCACCAAAATTTCAAGAACCAAATCCCATGTAGGGCCGGTGACGTCGGGAAAATGAGGAATCTCGCCGGCCAAAACTTGGTGTTTGGGGCTTGTTTTTCAATGGTGTTCTAGTTATTACATGAGTAGCCTTCTACAATTGTTTTAAATTTTTTTTTAAGACTTTAAAAAATCGACAGAAACTTGAATATTGTTTCGATTGTTTTGGAGTTGTTTCGGTTTCGTAATTTCAAACATCATTTAAATTGCTAGTTAAGGGTTTATAGGCTGGCTCTGATACTATGTTGGGTTACGATAGCGTCCTGGCCATCTACCGTGGCTAATACGGAACAAAAATGACGTTTAAAAAACTTGGCGCTAACGAACCCGTCTATAATCGAACCATAAACCTATACTAGCAAACTACAAAGAGCTAAACTACAAGGTTAGAAATGTTTATACCGAATGAACCGTGTCCTTCGGTCTTCTACCATCTTCCTTAGCTCCTTGAGGCGTCCTTAATTGAACTTGGCCGCCAGTCTTCCTCCGTCGAAGATGATCCGCCCGAGAGATGTAGCTCATGGTTTTAGCTTCACACCAAAAATCAAGTGAAGCAACTTGGGACTCTAGCTTGCTAATCTAGAGTGCCTAGGATGTAGTGAAATGTTCAAAGTGTTTATCTATCTCACCTCCTCTTTTGATTCTCAACTCATGAGATTGTAGATAGGAGGTTGAAGATGAAGGTGGATGAACTCAAGAAAACACAAGAGGAGAGTGAAGCTAATGGTGAGGTGAAGAAAAACAACCATGCAACAATTTGCATCAAGTGAGGAAAAATAACATGAAACCTTGTTTTATAAAACCCATTTTTTCCATTAAAATATCAAGCCCATGCTTGAATAGTTAACAATTCTTTTTTGCAACACTATACAAGCATGGATCTCACCATACTCTCCTCTCTTGATTTTCCACCTTATTTACCATAAAAAATAAATGGAGAAATCTAAAATGAGGTGTCCACCTTCTAAAATGTTATCTGTACAAATACGGATTACACTCTACTGTATATACATACCTGTATTCGTACCGAAATACGAATACCCAAAAAGATAAAATAACACAAAGAACATAATACTAGAATATACATATCGAAATATATATATATATATACGTAAATTATTAAATTAATACCTGATTTAATAATCCGGCTCAAACCCGAGCTGGTTAGTATTATCAACCGTCCGATCGAAAATCCGGGTACATAGTGCAATCAGTCGATCTGAACCCTGCACCTATCCAATATGGCTACTAGATCATTTCTCCAGAAATAGGGAAACCCTCTGTGTGGGTCTCTAAAGACTCTTCAATACGTTGGCAATGGGTTTAACCACAAGCACGTCAGCGGCACTAGCTGTACGTAACGGCTACCCAGGTATTGAGCGAAAGGAAGGCCGATGAGCAAACTCATTTGAACCCTGTTCATATCAGATTTTTGCATTTTCATACCGCCCAATTTTTATCACATTGCATATCGGTAGATACTCTTGAGCCGTGTTTGCTAGTCAATTGCAGGATACAGGTTCTCGGTTCTAAAACGGTGAAATTCATGGAAAACACGACAAAATCCGGGTTCCTGCCAACCACAGATAAAACACGGTCTCCGCTCTTCATCCGTATGTTGCCAGATACCAGTTTAGGAAGACAAAATGGCAAATCGATTGTCACCTTCATGCACAAGGCTCAATGGCAACAACAAGTTCCAAGAAATCTACGCGGAGCTCGAGGCAATCATGCCAAATCTTGACAAAAAGTCCACCTTTCCCTCAACAGAAATTCTGGAAAATTCGTGAAGAAATTATGAGAAAATACAGATATAAGAATAAAGGGCACAGAGAACCAGGGAACCACAGAAAATTGGAGGGCCCAACTCAACCAGAAGGCCGCGGATCCGCGGCAAAATGGGGGTCTAGGCCGCGGATCCGCGGCCGTCTAGGCGCCGCATCTGCAGAGTTTTTGAGGGTATTTTGGTCTTTTTGTTTGTGTTCTGGTGGTTGCCCTAGGTTTCCATTCTCCAGCCTATAAATAGCCCAGAACTTTGAGAAGGAAAGGGTCCATTCTTGTATTTTCATTTTGCTAGGTTTAGTTGTGTTTCTTCTTCCTCTTCTCCATTGAAACTTGTAGTGAGCTTGTGAGTGAAGAGTGATGAATAAAGAAGAATCGTTTATTATCATGCTTGTCTCTTTATCTTGTTAATTGTTGTAATTTTAATTCGTTAAGTAGTTGTTGTTATTTTCTTGTTGTTTCTTTCTTCTCTCTTTTTCTTTATCCTTAATACGACAATGATGCTTACGCTCGATCCTCGCCAAGGTGAGGTCGCAAATAGCTAGTCGTATTCTTCTAATCTCCTTCTTTCTATCTTCCTCTTTTGTTTTGTTTTATTTTTCCGTATCATGATGTGTGAGTAGTTCATACTTGTTAGGGTAGGATAAGGGAAGTTTGAGAGAAGGAAATCTCTCTCACTCTTTCTTTGCCCAACAGCTTAAATCGACTCCCGTTAATTGAACCACAATCCGCTCCTTACGGCATCCTATCCTACATGATAGCGGTGATTCCGTAGTGAGACCGGTTATGGTTGAATTAACCGGAGGTTATGGCTAAGAGCCAAGAACGGACGGACAAGCACCAAAAGGAAGGACTTATGCGTTGGAAAGCCTAGCTTATACTCGCAAGTTCCTTCCTAGTCGTGCTAATCCCCGTTGTTGCCGATTACCGTAACACCGATATTAAGTGGGGCAACGAAAGATGTGGAGACTCCTAACTCAAACTAACCTAATCCTAACCCTAACAAGCTCTCTTTAAAACATCAACTTAACACTTAGATAATCACAAACAAATCTGAACTCTCGGACTTAACTCGTTAAAACACATAGAAAAAGACTCCCATCTCCCTGCGGACGACCCGTACTCAACCGGCTAGCTACAAACGAAACCGTCTTGATTGCGGTATTAAACTAAAACTTGAACACCCGGAACCTCTAACAATCAAATGGCGCCGTTGCCGGGGAGACGGTAGTTTATTTCCTTGTGTAATTTCGGGTTAACTTGTAAATTTAACCGAAAAACAAAACAAAAAATATACTTTGTAAAAGAAACCATCTTGTTATTCTTGATTAGTTTTTGTGCAAGTGTGCAGGAAAATACAAAGTTCGAGTCAGTGGCCAAGACGTTGAAAATACGGAGTTCAAGTACAGTGCCAAAGACGTGGGAAGATAGACCCACATTTCGCGGCTACACCGCGACGGATCAAAACGGAACAAACGGTCTACTGTCAAGATCTGGAGCAGTTACAGTGAGCAAATAAATATTCAGTAAATCCAGACAAGCAGAGAACACCCAACAGAGGACACCCAAAAATTTCAGAGCCCCACTTCCCCAGAACCGCCGCGGAACCGCGGCATAAGCAAGCTTAGGCCACGGATCCGCGGCCACTTGGTGGCTTCAGGGGTGCATTTTCTCTCTGTAAGTCTCTCTCCTCTCTCCCACTCCTCTGGACTCCAATAAATTGTGTTTTCTGCAGATTTCTTTGCGCAAACTCTTCTCCCCCTTCCAATAAACTGTTCTTGTGCAGGATTCTTTGCGCCGCAAATAAAAATTGTTTGCAGTTGATTTGTTACCGCTTTGCATTCTTTAATACGGACTTAAGGGGCTTGAAACCAATCCAGATTGGGTGGGGATTTCATCACCCTTCCCAGGACCCCAAAAATCACAAAAGCATATGCATTGTCCATTGTAAATTAAAAAATACTAGACTTCAGCCCTAAGGACTTCGCGCTCATTAGGAGAAGAGAAACCGTGTTTAGAACCTCGCTTAACGGTATATTGTTTACGGGGTGTCTAGGAAAGTGTTAAAGGCGCAACCGCCGAAAGTGAAAGGGTTATTTAATTAAGGAACTTCGCGAAAGCGTTGGGCAACCTCCCCTTATCTCTGCACTTACCTGGCCTCGTGATCAGTGTATTTTTAAGCCCGTTTCTCGGCACTGTTTAACTTCGACAATCAAGTTCAGGAGCAGGTCTAGTAGACCTAGGTTACCCTAGATCTAGGTGTGATTGTGCATATCTTGTTTGTGATTGCTTAAGCCGTATTTCCGTACATATTTCTGTAAATCTCTTTCTAAAAACAAAAAAAAAAGAAAAAAAATCAAAAACTTTTATAAAAACTTGCCCTTTGTCACCAAATCCATTTTTCACCCACCACCCATCGCCTTTCTCCATTGACGTTTTCTTACCCTCACCTTCTCCGCTTTGACTATACTAAACTCGTTTAGTGTATGTCCGCTTGGACTCGGGACACTAGCGCCCGTCTAGTCCGCGTTACGTTAGTCGCTACCGACTACGCGATCGACTCAGACGTCGATACTCCGTCCACTCCTCTTTCTCCCCTTCCTTTGCCGGCCAACTCCGACGTTGACCGGAATTCTGTTCATACATCTTCACCTTCACCTTCACCTTCACCAACCTCTTCTTCCGCGATGTCAGGATTTAATCCGAATATCTCTTTGACCACCGCTGGATTGGCTCCACCTCCTACGGAGACCAATATCCCACCACCACCGCCTGTTGTAGCGCCACAGCGAATCGCGCTCCAGGATCGTTTCTATCCCACCCGTTCTGCACTTCCCACCTGCCTTTCTCTTCCTCCGGCCAATGGGGACAACTTTGAAATTAAGCCCCACTTCATCAACATGCTTCCACGTTTTCATGGGCTTGAATCTGAAGATGCCTATATCTTCATCAATAAATTTCAAAACGTCTGTGCCATGATGAAAACCACCCAGCTGTCGGACGATGCTATACGTCTACGGGTCATTCCATTCACCTTATGCGATCTTGCTGAAAAATGGCTGTATAGCACCGCCTCCCACTCAATCACCAGCTGGGACGAGTTTGTTAAAGCGTTTCTAAAAAAATTCTATCCGAATCATAAGACCGCAAGGATTCGAAATGAAATCAACCAATTCTCCCAGCTTCCTTCTGAACCCTTCTGGAAGTGCTTTGACCGGTACAAAGACCTTCTTGATCAGTGTCCTCACCACGGTATAGAGAAATGGCAACTCTGCCAAACCTTATACGAGGGATTGAACCCAGCAACGAAGCAGTTGTTGGAAACCATCTGTCAGGGCCACTTCCTATCAAAATCTGACGAGGAAGCGTGGCAATTCTTTGACGACCTTGCGGAGCAAACGCTACAGTGGGAGAGCACTAGACCGACGTCTTCTTCTTCTACCTCCACTTCTACCGGTCAGTCTAGGGTAGGAATCCACCAACTTGATGTCTCTATTGCGATGAAAGCTAAAATGGCTGCAATAACAAGAAAGTTTGAAGCGATAGAGAGCAAATTTTCTGCTCCTGCCCCCACCCCTGTTCTCCCCCTTCGTACCATCTGCGCTTGTTGTTCCGATCCTTCTCACTTGACCGAAGAGTGTCCTTACAATCCACCCTCGCAAGGACAGGATCAGGTTAATGCTGCATTCCAGCAAAGACCGAGGAATGATCCATACTCTTCCACCTACAATCCCGGTTGGAGGAACCACCCCAATTTCGCCTGGAATCAGAATCAGAATCAATTCCAGGGCAACAATTTCCAAAGGGCCCCTCCACCGCAACAACAAGCGCAACAGCAAACTCAACATCAATATCAGCAACCTTTCCAACCCCAACCTTTCCAAAATCAGACGAACAACTTTGCACCCAACAATTCTTTTCCACCAAGCAACTTTGTTCCGTCAAACAACGATAAAGTTTCCTCGCTCGAACGAATTCTGGAGGCGTTTGTTAAACAATCGACTCAATCCACCGCCAACATCTAGTCTTCCATTCAATCCTTAGTGCAACACACTGCCGCACACGGGCAAAGCATCAAGACCATCGAGGCCCAGATTGCACAGCTGAACGCGGCCTTCAGCGAGCGAGAAAAGGGGAAGCTCCCGTCCCAGCCACTTCCAAATCCCGGTCACCCACATAATGCACATGTTGCTCTTGAACAACAAAACCATAATGTGAGTGCCGTGACCACACTGAGATCGGGGAGGATGCTGCAAAACAACATTGGCAAACGGATCAACGATGACACCCCGGCCGCTTCTTCTTCTTCTTCTTCTTCTTCGTCTTCTGAGCCTATTCTCCGTTCTTCACAAGGCTCCCCTCCCTCTTCTTCTGCTCTAAACGGACCCACTTCTCACTCCACGAAGACACCTATTCTGGGATCCGTTCCAACTCCACAATCTCCTCCTCCAGCATTAGACTCAACCAATTTTCAAAATGTTCCATTTCCAAACCGGTTGAGGTCTAATAAACAAAATCCTCAATTGGAGAAGATTCTGGAGTTATTTAAGCAGGTTAACATTAACATTCCTCTTTTAGATGCTGTCCAACAAGTCCCGTCCTACGCGAAAATCTTTAAGGACTTGTGCACGAAAAAGAGGAAGTCTCAGGTACCCAAGAAAGTTTTCTTGGCTAGTGCTGTGAGTGATGCCCTTACCCAATCTTTACCATAAAAACGGAAGGACCCTGGATGTTCTACGATTTCAATTACTATTGGGGATAAGAACATCAATCGTTCACTATTAGATCTTGGTGCCAGTGTTAACCTGCTTCCGTATTCAGTATACGAGCAATTAGGCGTCGGAGAGCTGAAACCCACGCTCTACACTCTCCAAATGGCCGACCGATCGATCACCCATCCTAGGGGTGAGCTAGAGGATGTGTTAATCAAAGTCGGGGACTTCATATTCCCCGTTGACTTCATTGTATTAGATACACAGCCTGTAGCTAACCCCCGGAATCAAATTCCGGTGATACTCGGTCGCCCATTTCTCGCAACCTCAAATGCTGTGATCAATTGTCGCAATGGTTCGATGAACCTCTCTTTTGGAAATATGACGATTGAACTCAACATTTTTAGGTTGGGGAATCAGCCCGCCGAACCTAATGCTCATATACTGAACGTCTGCTCGATCCAGGAGATCACCCCAGAAGAGTGTGAATTCGAGTAGTTTCTGTTTGATCACGATAATCTTGACGCCACTAGTGCGTTTCTCTTTGAACCTGCTGCTGTTTCTGCGCCCGACAACGACTACGAGTGTTTCACGTTCTCGAACGATCTTAGCCGCACACAACCCGAGTTTGAATCCTTCGACTTTCCGGATGAGTTACCTGAACCATCCAACTCGGTTGCCTACACTCGTTTTGAACCTTTGCTGGAGTCCTTTGAGTTAGAGACCTTTGCACCAATCTTGCCTTCCATCGTTTCACCTCCAACGCTCGAACTCAAGCCGTTGCCGTCTCACCTTAAGTATGCTTACTTAGGTGAGAACGAGACCCTCCCTGTCATCATTTCGGCTTCTCTAGCTCCCGAGCAAGAGAAAGCCCTTCTCGCGGTCTTGCACAGCAACAGGCAAGCTTTTGGCTGGTCGATGGCGGACATCAAGGGGATTAGTCCCCTGATCGTTGAGCATCACATTCATCTGATGGATGATGCCAAACCAGCCCGGGATCCACAAAGACGGCTCAATCCAGTCATGAAAGAGGCTGTGAAGAAGGAGATCGTAAAATGTCTAGATAGTGGTATCATTTACCCTATCTCTGATAGCCAGTGGGTTAGCCCCATTCATGTTGTCCCCAAGAAGTCGGGCATCACGGTCATAACCAACGAGGCGAATGAGTTAATCCCTACTCGCACCCAAAATGGGTGGCGAGTTTGCATTGATTACAGAAAACTCAACGCCGCAACGCGGAAAGACCACTTTCCGCTACCTTTCATTGACCAGATGCTTGAACGATTGGCCGGACACGAGTACTACTGCTTTCTTGATGGCTACTCCGACTATAATCAATTTCCCATCGCCGAAAAAGACCAGGACAAAACCACATTCACTTTTCCTTTCGGCACGTTTGCATATCGACGCATGCCCTTTGGGTTATGCAATGCGCCCGCTACCTTCCAGCGGTGTATGATGGGAATTTTCTCAGACATGGTGGAAAAATTTCTGGAGATTTTCATGGATGACTTCTCCATCTTCGGCGATTCCTTCAACGAGTGTTTGCTGCATCTTGACGCTGTCCTTACCCGATGTAAGGACAAGAATCTCACTTTGAACTGCGAGAAATGCCACTTCATGGTGCGCGAAGGTATTGTCTTAGGACATATCATCTCGCAAAATGGCATAGAGGTTGACAAAGCAAAGATTGAGGTCATTTCCAATCTGCCTCCTCCCCGATGCGTCAGAGATATCCGAGCTTTCCTTGGCCATGCCGGTTTCTATAGACGGTTCATCAAGGACTTTAGCAAGATTGCTAGACCCTTGACTCTTTTGCTGGCCAAGGACACGCTATTCGACTTCAACTCGAGCTGTGTGACTGCCTTCGAGTCACTGAAACGCTCACTCACTTCTGCTCCCGTTCTTTCTTCACCTGACTGGATGCACCCATTCGAGATTATGTGCGATGCATCCGACTTTGCCATTGGTGCTGTCCTTAGACAACACATCAACAAGATGCCGCACGTAATCTATTACGCGAGCCGAACCCTGAACGACGTCCAACTCAATTATACAACAACTGAGAAGGAATTCTTGGCTGTTGTATTTGCTTTAGAAAAGTTCAGGCCCTACCTCATCGGCTCTCCAGTCATTGTCTACACTGACCATTCTGCTCTGCGCCATCTTTTTGCGAAGAAAGATGCAAAATCTCGGTTAATCCGTTGGATCCTCTTGCTTCAAGAGTTTGACCTTGTCATTAAGGACAAACGAGGATGTGAAAACGTGGTTGCCGACCATCTCTCACGACTTCCTTCTTCGCCTTCGCTTCCAATTCCGATCAACGACGTTTTCCCGGATGAACAGCTCTTGACAGTATCATGCGAACCCTGGTTCGCAGATATTGTGAACTATTTAGCCACAGGATTACTCCCGACTGAATGGTCGAGTCAGGACAGAATTCACTTCTTATCCCAAGTAAAACACTTTTACTGGGACGAACCCTACTTGTTCAAGTACTGTCCCGACCAGATTATTCATCGGTGTGTCCCTGATGAGGAATTCAAGAGTGTGCTGTCATTTTGCCACGATCAAGCGTGTGGCGGGCATTTTGGGCCCAGAAAGACAGCTGAGAAGATCTTGCAATGTGGTTTCTACTGGCCACAACTTTTCAAAGACGCTCATGACTATTGCAAGACTTGCTCCCGGTGCCAACACATGGGCCGGATATCCCGGAGAAACGAGATGCCGCTCCAACCGATCTTGGTTGTGGAGAATTTCGATGTTTGGGGGATAGATTTCATAGGGCCGTTTCCCAGCTCTTTTGGGAACTTGTACATCCTTCTAGCTGTTGATTACGTCTCTAAATGGGTCGAGGCTGTGCCCAGCCGAACTAACGACAACAAGGTTGTCGTTAGGTTCCTTAAAGAAAATATTTTCTCCCGGTTTGGGCACCCCCGTGCGATCATTAGCGACAACGGAAGTCATTTCTGCAACAGGACTTTCGAGGCCTTGATGCGGAAGTATTCCATTAATCATAACCTCTCTACGCCCTACCACCCCCAAACCTGCGGGCAGGCCGAAGTTTCAAATCGGCAAATCAAGCAGATACTGGAGAAGACGGTTTCCAAGAACCGTAAGGATTGGTCGCTGAAACTCACTGATGCCCTTTGGGCATTTCGAACCGCTTATAAGACCGACCTTGGCATGTCTCCCTATCGGCTTGTGTACGGAAAAGCCTGCCACCTTCCTGTCGAAATAGAGCATCGCGCATTTTGGGCGATAAAGGAGCTGAATCTATCTCTCGAGGATGCGGGCAGCCATCGGAAGTTGCAGTTGAACGAACTAAACGAGCTTAGGGATGAGGCTTATGATAACGCGGTTGTCGTTAAGAATCGAACGAAGGTGTTTCACGATAAACACCTTTTGCGCAAAACCTTCGTACCTGGTCAGCAGGTACTGCTTTACGACACCCGACTTCATTTCCATCCAGGAAAGCTCAGATCTCTCTGGAAAGGGCCGTATTTTGTGCGGAATGTGTATCCGCAGGGCGCTGTGGATTTGGAAAATCCAAAGGACGGTTCATTTTTCAAAGTAAACGGACACCGATGCAAACCGTACCTTAGCGCCGAACCAACAGAGGAGCTCCTGTTCTTACAGGAGCCGGTTTACCCTGCATGATCTTCCTCTGCCTACCTCCAAACTTCGGTTATCCAGCCAAGAACAGTGAACACTGTTCCAAATAAGTTTGGGGGTATGTACAAACCATTTTGTATATATTTGTGTATATTCTTTTTCTTTTCTTTAAAAACAAAAACAAATAAAAATTTTGTATCGCTAACCGACAATTTTGACCCTTCAAATGATCTCTTCATGCAATGACAGTGAGGACACTGTCCAGTTTAAGTTTGGGGGTACGCTCGGTACGCATTTCTTACCTTCGCATTCATATGTATATTTCGCATCTGCAGATTAAAATCCATAAAATCCATAAAAATCTGAAATTTTCTAAAAATATAAAAACTTTTCTGTCAAGTTAGCTTGTGGAAGAACCCTGATTCAACATTTCGACGGTTTTTGTTTGAAAAAATAGGAATAACTAAATCTTATGTTTAGATTTTGAAAACCTGAAAGATAACTCTCCTTTGAACTTAACTATAGCTGATATATGTCTTTACATCACACTACACGTGTCATGAGTTTTTGGAAATTAGATGACAAGTCTTTTATGTTAAAAAAAAAAAAACTTTTAAACAGATAAATGATTTTCTGAGGATCAAATAGGTTTGTTCTGAAATAAGTAATGTCAAGAATAGTTTATGAAGTAAAGCGAATATGAAGGAATATTATTGATGGCATAATTGGAACTAAGTCTGAAAAATAACCCATCTGAAACTTGATTGGAATGATTACACACCGAACCCACTAAACACGTCTTTTATCCAAAAAAAAAATATATAATTGAACTGCCGGTTATGTCTCCGTTCGTATTAAATCATCTGATTTTCACGCCAAACTGTCTTTTGTTTTTGGACCTAGGTAACTTGAGTAATTAAGTCCGCTGGGGTGTTTCGACATCTAATGCCCTAAAATCAACTGGTTTGGGTGCATTGGCCCAAAGCTCGCTAAGAAGCCTAGAAAGTCCAGTTTAAAACAAAGTCAAGCAAGTGTTCTCTCCGAGTTAAAATTCCTAATGGTTCTTTGTGTGAGAATAATCTTGATAAAAGACAGGCTTTTATAAAAAAATTTAGCGGAGATATGAAGGTTTTATTCTATGATAAAGACTATTGCACGATCACAGAGGTGTGTATGAAATGAAAACAAGAAAAAAGTGGAGTGAACAATACGACTTAGTTTCCTGTTAAGGAAGATAGAAATTCTGAAGTTGAAACCTTACTGGAAAACGAAACTTGAAAAATGCTTAACTCTCTATAAAACTTATGCGATCCTTTTAAAATTGTTATCTGGGCTTTATTGTGCGACATGATGACTTTAATCGATCCTTCTGGAACTTAACGACACTATTTGCACTGCACGTAAAGACATATAAAATTTGTAGTAAAATAAGAAGCGAGGTGTGAAAAATAAAGGTTCGATGGTCTAGACTTAGGATTATAGAATTGTTATTTTCTGAAACAAAACTTTAGGGTTTGAATCTTAGTTATTTTACAAAACCAACTTGACCGGATTTTGTGGGTAGTATCCGCTGAAAACCCTCAGGAGACAACACTCCTCCTACTAGGGACACCTAGAGGTTTAACGGCTTGTTGCACATGCTCAGTGCAATTGCGTTCCCTGCGAAAGTGAGGTTAGGAAATTTTTTGTGAATAACTTGGCTTTGCTCGGGACGAGCAACTGATAAGTTTGGGGGTATTTGTTCATATCAGATTTTTGCATTTTCATACCACCCAATTTTTATCACATTGCATATCGGTAGATACTCTTGAGCCGTGTTTGCTAGTCAATTGCAGGATACAGGTTCTCGGTTCTAAAACGGTGAAATTCATGGAAAACACGACAAAATCCGGGTTCCTGCCAACCACAGATAAAACACGGTCTCCGCTCTTCATCCGTATGTTGCCAGATACCAGTTTAGGAAGACAAAATGGCAAATCGATTGTCACCTTCATGCACAAGGCTCAATGGCAACAACAAGTTCCAAGAAATCTACGCGGAGCTCGAGGCAATCATGCCAAATCTTGACAAAAAGTCCACCTTTCCCTTAACAGAAATTCTGGAAAATTCGTGAAGAAATTATGAGAAAATACAGATATAAGAATAAAGGGCACAGAGAACCAGGGAACCACAGAAAATTGGAGGGCCCAACTCAACCAGAAGGCCGCGGATCCGCGGCAAAATGGGGGTCTAGGCCGCGGATCCGCGGCCGTCTAGGCGCCGCATCTGCAGAGTTTTTGAGGGTATTTTGGTCTTTTTGTTTGTGTTCTGGTGGTTGCCCTAGGTTTCCATTCTCCAGCCTATAAATAGCCCAGAACTTTGAGAAGGAAAGGGTCCATTCTTGTATTTTCATTTTGCTAGGTTTAGTTGTGTTTCTTCTTCCTCTTCTCACCTCTTCTCCATTGAAACTTGTAGTGAGCTTGTGAGTGAAGAGTGATGAATAAAGAAGAATCGTTTATTATCATGCTTGTCTCTTTATCTTGTTAATTGTTGTAATTTTAATTCGTTAAGTAGTTGTTGTTATTTTCTTGTTGTTTCTTTCTTCTCTCTTTTTCTTTATCCTTAATACGACAATGATGCTTACGCTCGATCCTCGCCAAGGTGAGGTCGCAAATAGCTAGTCGTATTCTTCTAATCTCCTTCTTTCTATCTTCCTCTTTTGTTTTGTTTTATTTTTCCGTATCATGATGTGTGAGTAGTTCATACTTGTTAGGGTAGGATAAGGGAAGTTTGAGAGAAGGAAATCTCTCTCACTCTTTCCTTTCCCAACAGCTTAAATCGACTCCCGTTAATTGAACCACAATCCGCTCCTTACGGCACCCTATCCTACATGATAGCGGTGATTCCGTAGTGAGACCGGTTGTGGTTGAATTAACCGGAGGTTATGGCTAAGAGCCAAGAACGGACGGACAAGCACCAAAAGGAAGGACTTATGCGTTGGAAAGCCTAGCTTATACTCGCAAGTTCCTTCCTAGTCGTGCTAATCCCCGTTGTTGCCGATTACCGTAACACCGATATTAAGAGGGGCAACGAAAGATGTGGAGACTCCTAACTCAAACTAACCCAATCCTAACCCTAGCAAGCTCTCTTTAAAACATCAACTTAACACTTAGATAATCACAAACAAATCTGAACTCTCGGACTTAACTCGTTAAAACACATAGAAAAAGACTCCCATCTCCCTGCGGACGACCCGTACTCAACCGGCTAGCTACAAGCGAAACCGTCTTGATTGCGGTATTAAACTAAAACTTGAACACGCAGAACCTCTAACAATCAAACCCCTACTGAGCCTGTCCGTGACAATCTCCGTACAGTCCGGTCTATCCGTCTAAGAGTATCGCATATCGAGTCTTAGGGGTAGATAAAGTCAGACCCCTAATAACGCGATATTTCGTGTCGGTATGAAGCCCATCACCCACTGAGAAACTACTGATCCAAATCATTAATTCTCGTCTATCTTGGCCAAGAATTTCTGGTGATAGCTACCCGTGCACCGCGTGACATCAACCCCTAATACCGAGAGAGACGAATCCCCGACGATCCACTCACTGCCTCCATGTGGCTCAGGACTGTACCCAATTAAAATCTGTTTGCACGACACTTTTGAGCCGTGGTAGGGTAGTAATCAAAGCAAAATGGGAACTCACATGAGACAAATGATGATCTTAGGTCGACAGACTAACCTGTACTCATGTCACCTGGGAACTGCTATTTAAAAATAGGTATAATACCAACTAGCATGTTCCTGACGAGTCTGTTCAGTGTACTCATAACCTAATGAGCACCTGTATTCTGTCTTAAGTGATTAACTGACACCAATGGGTTGCGAGACCGGCCATCGCCCCTTGTCGGGGTCTCGATAAGTACACACTATTCTACTCCGGAGTATCGATACCCAGTCTCGACACTCTCTCGACTAGGGACATTTAAGGATGTGCTTATAGACCACCTAACTCTCACGTATATGATCGCCATCATAATGCTGGTAGTCAAGCAAGAATCTTATGGGCTCTATCAACACGTAATAGTGATTTATAATATCACATAATGCATTTACATAATGATAAAGGCAAACCATATAGCATACTATCATTTTGAGTAAGATTGTAGTAACACTTTAGAATGCGGATAATGTAATTAAACGTCAATGCGGGTTTTAATGAAATTAAACTAATAATTATTTATTTATTTACATCTTTTTTTTAATTAATTATTTTACACTTGCACACACTTGTGCACGTTGATTTAGGGTTAAGGAGGTGTTAACCATGCTTTATTAGCCATGGCACACTTAACCATTCCTTTTAGCATGTCATGCTATATGTTAAACAATTATATCTATTTTAGTTTTAAGGAAAAAAGGGTTTTAATGGTTTTTGGAAAAGAATAGAAGAGAAGAGAGGAGAAGAGAAGAGAAGGGTTGAATATTTGGATGAAGACTTGAGGCATGGTTGATAATTAATAAGAGAGTGAGTGTAAGGCATACACTCACCCCACACTCATATTCTCTCATTCTTCACGTCACCCTCTCTCATTCTCACGTCACTCTCTCAATTCATTGTTCTTCTCCTCATTCACAATTCTTCACTTGATAATATTTCCATCACAACCCTAAGCCTAAACCTTCATCAACCTCACTAAAACCTTCATTTAATCTTGCTTATGATGACTTGGAGCTTAGAAAGCTAGGATTTTTCCTAATTTTTGGTGAGATAGTGATCTTTATACCCTTATTAGGCTCTAATGAAGTTTGTATGTTTATTAGTTTCAGTTTTAAACACTAAAGTTATGGTTATTTGCGAATATCGTATTTTGTGTATGTTTTGGTGTCTCTGTGATATTCTATCACTAGGTTCGTCTACTGTAAAATCTAGCAATACAGTAGTATAGCGTTAGAAGCCCTGAGTGTGCATCTGAAACCCGGACCCCACCCCTCCTAGTCGGCCCAGTGAGAATGATGGAAAGTCCGGCACCGCCGGATATTTGGTGATCTGGGGAGTTGTGGTTTTGAGGGTATGTGTCTGTAGCTTATTCTTGGTGTTTGGAACTGTTTGATTTTCCTATATTGACTGTAGGCAAAATCTAGAACCACTTAACTAGTTTCTAGTGTTTCGGCAACGCGCGATACGGATATCCGACACGGTTTTTGTACTTCGTGTAGCTTGCTGCACTTGGGTTGGTTTAGGGTGTCGCTACACACGTTCGCCACTAAGCTAACACTTGATAGCTTATGGGAGTCGGTGCGTTGGTTTAAGCGTTGTTTGCATGTGTTATCGGGATGTTTCTAATTTGCACTTGTCATGTTGTCATGTGATATAGGATCGATTGCGGAGACTTCAGACGCTACAAGGAAAGGAAAGCAGGTGGTTGGTTTTACCTAGTTCGAGATCATCGGTGAGTAGATTTAATATCTACGGGGAATCGCTCGTATGGCGTTATGCGTCGAGGGTTGGATTCAGTGACATGACTATTAATTATAAGTATACATTGATTGTGCACCCCATTTACTGTTGTATATGAATATAGTATTAATGAGACACAACACTATTACTAACGGTTTATGTTGCACAAGCACCAAACTGTATTCCACACACACCGTTAGTATTGCCATGACACGCACACTATAGAAATTACCATGGATAATATATATTGTATCGCTTTCTTTATCATTTACAGTTAGATATTAATTCTTGTCCTATTGCGCATGTGAATTGCATCATACTTACATACATTGCTAGCCACATATTTACTCTTATATGATATTGCATTTCGACTTCGGGGATTTGGGAAACTGCAAGATACCTTTGAAAACTTGATATACATAAAAGAGTGGTTTTCCCTTGATATGCTCACATTACCGTTCCGTATTGCATATCTCGTTTTTTATGGACGTATGCATTGATGTACTGATTTCCTGTGATTTTTGGATTTGAAAACCGCGATTATATTTAAAAAGGGAAAATATAATATATTGATTATAAAGAAAATGCGGTTTCATTTGATATGATTGTTTACCCCAATCAGAGCAAAGCTCTGTTCAAATTTCGAGACGGGAGATAAAGCAACGCTTCATCTTCCCCCAATCAGAGCAAAGCCCTGCTTTGAAAATTTAAAAATTTAATAAATGAAGCAACGCTTCAGATTATTTACGCTGCGAAACACGCCACGTGTCAGGCGCAGATGCATCAGCGCAGCGCCCAAGGCAGCACACTCAATCAGAGCAAAACTCTATTTTAATGAAGCAACGCTTCAGCTGCGCAAGCACTGCGCTGCGCGACACGTGTCAGCGCAGATGCGCTAGCGCAGTTGCGCTGCGCTGTTCGCCGCGCGACACGTGTCAACGCAGATGCGCTAGCGCAGTTGCGCTGCGCTGTGCGCCGCGCGACACGTGTCGCGCGCTGGGGCATCTGCGCCAAACAGAATTAAATTTCTAAGAAATCTTTTCTGTTCTTGTTAAAACAAGAAGATTTTCTTCTGCAAAGCAGAAGCCCTTGGATCAAAGATCCAACGGTGGGGAAAATTTCCCAAATCACTCAGAGAAGAATCTCTTTAACAAATTTAACTAATTTATGGGCACTATAAAAAGGACCCTAAGCCTCAATTCAAAGATAATAAACATTTCTTGAAAAAAGTCAAGAGCTTCAAACAGAGAGAACTCTGAGAAAACTTCAAGAAAGAGGTAAAAAAAACCTTCACAAGAGAGAAGAAATCTCTTTTAAATAAATCATTGATCTAAAAACCAGATCAATGTTTTTCACATAACAGTGCTTTGCACTTCTTTTTGAATCACTGGTTCTTTTAAAAAAAAAATAATAAGAAAACAACAAAATAAAAAAAATAGTGCTTTGCACTTTTATGAACCTCTGGTTCTTGAAACAAAAAAAAGAAAAATTTATTTTCTTTGATCTAAATTGGATCAAGAAATCAAATAGTGCTCTGCACTCCTGTTCTTGAATCTAAAAGATTCTTAGTGCTTTGCACTTCCAAACTGCGCTGTTGCGCTCTTGAGAGAGCGCCACGTGTCAGCTACAAAACAACTTGCGCTACGCGCTCTTGAAATAGAGCTTTGCTCTCTGGAATTGGCGCAACTCACCAGAGCGCGCCACGTGTCAGCAGCGCAACAGCGCAGCGCACTAGCGCAGCGCACTGCGCTATTGCGCTTGCGCTCACCAGAGCGTGACACGCGTCACCACCATATGAGTTTGCGCTCATTACTTAGCGCAAAGCGCCTGACAAGCCACGTGGGGCACTGTCAGAGTATTTAATGCTCTGCATTATTAAAGAAAAGGGACAGAGCCCAATTAAAAGGCCTAATAAAAAATGCTATACATTTTAAAAGGGGGGCAAAGCCCAAACAAAAAAAATAGATGCTCTGCATCGTTTAGAAAAGGGCAAAGCCCGACCAAAACAAGAATAATGCAGTGCATTACTAAAAAGGGGTAAAGCCCTAGCACAGGCCAAAGACAAAAAATATTGAAACTGGACTTAGCCCAATTTTGGCTATAAGTCCTTAAATTAAATTGACTGAGCAAGATTGCTCTCTTAAATCAATTTACAACCGGTTTGAGGGTACATCTCCGAACTCCACTGACACCTATCGTTGTAATCTTTCAACGACGTCAGAGAGGTGACGGGTCCCGACGACTACACATCGATATAGACTGCGGGGTCGTTAAACTCGTGGACCGGAACGTCCTTAAACTAATGTTGGACCGAAACGTCCCTAAACTAATATCGGACCACCACGTCCCTAAACTGGAATATTGGACCGAAATGTCCTTAAACTAATATTGGACCGGAACGTCCTTAAACTAATGTTGGACCGAAACGTCCCTAAACTAATATCGGACCACCACGTCCCTAAACCGGAATATTGGACCGAAACGTCCCTAAACTAATATTCATCCCAAAATGGGAATATTGGACCGAAATGTCCTTAAACTAATGATGGACCGAGACGTCCTTAAACTAATATCGGACCGAAACGTCCCTAAAACTAATATTGGACCGGAACGTCCTTAAACTAATGTTGGACCGAAACGTCCTTAAACTAATGTCGGACCACCACGTCCCTAAACTGAAACATGGACCACCATGTCCCTAAACTGGAGCATGGACCGCAACGTCCCTAAACTACCTATGGACCACTACGTCTCTAAATTGGAACAATAGAGCCTCCAAATGCTCTTTTGCCGGATCTAAACGATCCCATTTAAGTTGATCTTAGCCCCCAAACACGGTTAACGTATCCTTAAACATTCAAACGGACTCTAAAACTCCAAATCAACCTTGGTTCAAGGGTACATCTCTGAACTCCTCTGACATCTGCCGTTGTAATCCTTCAACGACGTTAGAGAGGTGACGAGTCCCGATGGCCAAATATTAAATGGATTATCACGTTAAGTTGATCTTAGTCTCAGACAGGACTATCGTATCCTTAACGAACGTTTAAGTTGATCTTAGCCGCAACGCGACTAATGCATACTTAAACTAAAAACACCAAACCCAAATCTAAGTAAATACGGATTTGGACTAATCCACGTCCTACGGGCGACGACATTACTCAGTCTCCGTATACAATCCACGGGCAACCACAAACAAAACAAACACACACGACACGAAGTGAAATTCTGGAGAAGGAGAAAGTTGTTACCGCGATGCGGTAGCGTAATTAACTGTAGGGGCTTGCGCCTGCAGGGAAGAGCGTCCCCACAATAAAAAATCTCTCAAGCGAGGGGGAATCTGACGAAGTCTGCTACATCGGCCGCATCCGTCTAAACCTCCGATACACGGTGCCATAAATCAACTTGGCATCTTCGGAGAGGTGGATGGATAAAACCAAATAGCATCTGCCCCGAATCTCAGCGTCAGGAAATCGCGGTCCTGTGCGCCGTCCTTCGGAGGGGAACAGATTCTGGCACGCCCGGTGGGACCTTTTCCTCTTTCCACTCCACACTTCGTGTGTCGTCTTCGCGAACCAATCGCGGTTTGTTAAATGGTTGCCTTCGGATTTCAAGTTACTAAGATTTGGTCTTTTGTCTGGCGCAGAACTCAAGCTTCAATGGCCTCTAATTGCATCAACTGCTCGAAGTGCCAATGCAACAGACGCTCCACCTCACCAGGAGGTGTAGCATATGGGCCCCAAGCGGCTTCCTTCCTCGCTTTGCCGGTAGACCAGGTGACTCAAGCCACCACTGGCCTGTTCTTCGGGACCATGATCCCATCTACAAGTTTCCCTGAGCCAATACCTGCACCGAAAGTGAACAAGAAGTCGGTCTTCGACCGGCTTACTGCTACTACGACCCCTGTCAACGGGTCGCTCACTACCAAATCGACAGCCTCTGTTTTCACCAGGCTAAATCAGAACTCTAAATTGGCTGTCCCGAGGAAGGCAATAACTGCTGCCCCAGAAGTCGTCAAGGTGGCTTCCCCTGTCAAAGAGTCAGTCTTTTCAAGATTGACAATTCCTACTCCTGCCCCTACTCAAGGATCCGTCTTCGGCAGGTTGAATATCACCCTTCAAAAGACAACCTCAGTCTTTAAGAGGTTAACACCGGCGGCGCCTCATTCAGACAGGAGGCAAAAAGAAGATGTCTCAATCTCCGAGCCAGTCCCAACGGCTCGTCATGCTCGACGTCGCCACTGGCAACGAGTAAGGAAAGCAGGAGGCAACTCCCCCTCAGGGCTAACTCCACCGGCTCCAGTGGCGGAAGTCAACGCTGCTGTTCCAACTGGGAACAGTTTTGAACTGCTGAGAAGGGTACGGAAGAACTCTCCAACCGCTACATTGAAAAGATCTCCTCCGCCCGCGGAGAGAGTTCCGGAAACGAAGCAAAAACAGCCCCCTCAACGGCTGTCCTCAAAAATATATAAAGTTTGGAGGAGGGTTCAAGACTCCGTGATCGACACGGATCACTCCCGTCAACGAAAAAAGGTGAAGGTGGAAAAAGAAAAGGACCGTCCGATCAAACAGGAAAGGATGACAGTCGCTAGGGTGCCCACTGCAACGGCCCCTCCAACCTCAACGGCCCACAAAAGAAGAAGGCCGGAGAAAACCCCCGCACCCGCGGCCAATGCCAAAGGTGGTGAGCCTAAACGCCCCAAGTCAGGGGGCATAACAGTTCATACGGTTTACATGGCATCAGGAAAAGAAGACAGCCGTGCTTCCACGGGTCATAGACCGCTTACACGGTCAGTGACCAAGGCTCAGGAACAGCAACAGAAGCTCCAGGAGATGATGAACGCTATGGCCGCACTTACAGGGCCAAAAGAAACCCCTGAAACGTCCTCGGACGAACGTCAAGAACAAGAAACGGACGCCGAATTCCTTCGGCGCGTACTAGAGAAGAAAGATAAAGAAGCTGCGGAGCAGGCAGCCAACATAAAGAAAATGGCCCTCCTGTTCCAGGATATGGTGGGTATGATGATTCAACAAGATCCACCTGCTGAAGATCCCCCGATCATTCTTGAAGACGATAGGGGAGAGGCGTCGAATCCTCCACCGGCTCTATCCACAGCTAAAGAGGATACCATCTCAAAAGCTGATTTGGATGAATACATCGCCCAGCAAATACGGGTGCATCATGCGACCGAAGCGGCCGGTCAGGTCGTAAAAACGGGGCGGCCATACCCAAGTTGGTACGATCAAATCAAGTACCCGCCAGGTTATACAATTCCTAAGTTCCATGTCTACAAGGGGACGGGCAATCCACACCAGCATGTTGCCCAGTTCAGGGCACTCTACGGCAATACCGGCGGTGATGACAAGCTTTTACTGCGCCAGTTTGTTGGAAGCTTATCAGATACGGCATTCGAGCGGTACTCTGAGCTCCCAAATTACTCTATTAAAACCTTCGCGGAGATGGAGCTGTTGTTCACTCAACGTTTTGCGAGTGCCAGTGAACGTACCCCAATGACGGCGCTGATTAACGCCAGGGTAAAACCCGGCGAGACGTGGGTTCAGTACGCTATACGATGGCGGAACTTATGGTCGAAGTGTGAGCAACGCATTGAAGAAGCTCCCGCGGTGGGTATGTTTGTGGGAACCCTCGATCCACAAGCAACCATCTCGCAGTTTATGATGTTTTTCAAGCCGACTACCTTCCAAGCCTTGATCGACAAACTAGCACAGATGGATCAGATGGGCCATAAACCTCCTCTTCCAAGGCCGGACTCCCGGAATGACAAAGGGAAGGGAAAAGCGATCGTCGTCGCTAATGCTCAACAACAACCGAGCGACTCGAAGCCGGTTGCTCGTCAAAATAATATGCGACCGTACGTGCCCCTTGAGGATAGGATGGGACGTCCTTATTCCTTTCCCCGCGATAAAACGAGGAGGTTATTCGAGCTGGCTTTGCGCAACAGACTCATAAATCTGCCGGATCCAAACGTCTGTTGCAACTAAGTGACGTCAACGAGCCCAACTACTGTCCTTACCATCGAGTACTAGGCCATCCGATCGAAGATTTCTACTTTTTCAAGAATTGGCTTGAAAACCAGTACCGACAGGGCAAGTTCGCGTTATCTGACAAATGGAAGGTGGATCCCCCGCAGCCCCACACATTTAAGGGGACGAATACGCCGGGGGCAACATGCTCCGTCATTGAAGAAGCTCCTTGGGAGGTTGTATTATCAGTTAAGACAAAGAGGATGCTAAACGATCTTCAGACATGTCCAGCGATCAAGTGGAAGAACCCGTTGGAACCGCAGGTCATTGAAGGGATGTTGAAACTGCGTAGAACTCCAAAGACCGATGGTGGTGGCTCGAACACTCGCAGCCAGCCGTCAGAATCTTCAAAAAAGAAGAAGAAGAAATCTAAGAAGCCCGTGAAGCCTGGTGACAAGCGCACGGACTTACAAAAGCAAATTGACGCGCTGGATGAATACAACCAAAAGGCACGGACTCCCATTACGCTCCAAGAGTTCCTCAATCACGTCTTTCAAGAAGAAGATGAGGGAGAAAGTTCATCGGATGAACCCGAGGAATATGTAGCGAGCTGTCATATGATCTCCCATTCGATCACGAACGATGAGGAGACTTCTGGCACTAAAACGCTGGGGGCAGATACCGAATCAAAAATTCCGGAGCTATCAGTCGAAATGATTGACGCGTTCCTTAACGAAGCTCGACTGAAAAGTAAAGCTGATCAAGAACGCGAGATGGCTATATTTGAAAAGGCCAAGCGTCAGCGACTTGATGAAAGAGCTGAGACGATCCCGCTGGAGCAAAATACCGTCGCTACCGACAAAAGCCAATTCAAGATAAAGAAAAGGTTTGCTAAGGCCATATCAATGGGCATGAAGCTACCATCCTCTGAAGGAAAAATTACTGGTGAAATAGAAATGCACCCCTCCTTTTGCTTATATCATCAGAAGGTTTCGCACCCCACTCAAGAGTGCAAAGCTTTCGATAGATGGTGGCAAGGATATGTTGCTCATCGACAACAGTTTAAGCGAGAAAAGCGCAAAACTCGTCGGGAACAAAGAAATACGACCGAAGGGCTTGAAAGAGCTACCGGCGATCGTCGCATGGTTAACACTGGCGGGCCACAAGTGCCTACATTCGGGAGCGATTCTGATGAAGAGCTGGAGCTTGCCCCTCTCTTTAAAGAGTCCACTTCGGAAAAAGAAGAAGAGCCGAAGGTCTGCGAAAATATCCGGCTACGTAATCGCACGCTACCCGAAAAGAACCTCGGACCCTCAAGCAGAAAAGATAAAGGGAAAGAAAAGGTCTCTGAAGATATCGTCTTAGATGACCAAGTTCTAGAGGAGCTAGCCGCCAAGGACCCACCAAAGAAGAATAAGGTGGATTACAACGTCTTAGCGCATCTGAGGAAGCTACCCTCACAGCTCAGCATTCTTGACGCTCTTTTGCTATCAAAAGAGGCGAGAGATTCGTTAATTAAGGCACTCCAAGAGCCGGAACAATTCCAAGCTTGCCTAGCCGAGGAAAAGATGAAGGATGATTTGGAGGAAGTGCACACGGCCGATGTTACTTTTGGCGATGAGGACCTTCTCCTTGGGACGTGCGAACACAACCGCCCCCTTTATGTCTCAGGATACTGCTACGATATTAAGATAGGCAAAATCCTGATCGACAATTGATCCTCCGTTAATCTCCTCAACGTGCGGGTGTTAAAAGAAATCTGCATGAGCGTCCAGCACCTTGCTCGGGACAAGATCACCATCTCCGGGTTCGACTCCCAATCGTCAAAGACTCTTGGATCTGTGATACTGACGCTACGCTTCGGGCTACTCGTCACGGACATTAAGTTCCATGTCATAGACGCCAAGACATGCTACAACGCTTTGCTCGGCCGACCATGGTTACACGAGTACAACATCATCCCTTCTACACAACATCAGTGTATGAAGTATTTTAAGGATGGTTTTGAGTATACCGTGACGGGAGAACTGAACCCGTTCTCTGTGAACGAGGTCCGCAAATACGAAGACGCCAAATACTTCTTACCGGATTTCGAAGACACGGAGAAGTGTCATGAGCCGGAGAATAAAACTAACGCCACCATCCCTGTCTTCGGCAGTGATGCTGAGGAGGAAGAGGAGATGGTTTATTCGGGTCCGCCCCAACACAACAAGCCGGGACCATCAGCTCCTACATTGATCTTTGGCAGCGACTCGGAAGATGAAGTCCATGCTGTATTCTCTGCTCGACCTTCAATACGAATGTTCGCTGATGAAGAGCAAAGTCTGCAAGTCGCCATGGTGCCGCTTAAACACCATAAAGAACTGGATGCACTTAATATTTACAATGTAGAAGAGCTACAAACATTCTACATCCCTCCCAGGCGAGAGAGTGAGAAAGCAATTCTGTTTTTTCGCTCTGAAGAAACCAAGGTAGAAAAAGAAATCTGGCATGGCGCAGATTCTACGCTCGACAGGCTTCAGCCTATCCGTCTTCCCAGATATTATACAGAGGGTTTGAAGAAGCTGCTGAAACGCCAGGGGATATCCTTCAAGCAAACCGTTCGAAAGGCCAAATTCTATGATAAAGTCTGGAACGTTCCCGGGACTCAACGCAAACTGCCTAACGGGAGAATGGAGACGAAAGGACTCGGATACATCCGGTCAAAGAAACGGGAGCTACTAAACAGCTGTTACGTCATGTATGACTTCGATGAAGAAGCAGATGCTCAATGGGAGGACGCTAATCCTAAGCCCGTGAAAGTTCCAGATGCAAAGGAGCCCAGTCCGTCGTTCGAGGAATAAATGGACAAACTTATAAAGAAAGCTGGTCAAAAAGTCCGAAAAGATCATAACCGCGAAATGGTCATCTATGAGCAAGCTAAGACGCAACGCCTTCTCCAACAGGCCATGAAAGATGAAAAGGCTGCTCCCTGTCAACATGTTATAAACAAGGCTCGACGCAAAAGCAGAATTAAATCGAAAGGCCGAAAAGGCGCTCAACAGCAGCAAAGCAGGGCTAAGAAGCCACGCAAATGGGAGTCGAGCGTTATTGATCTATCCCTCATGAAGAAAATGGGTCGTGCGTACTCGTTTCCTCGGGACAAGACGAAGAAGATACTGGATCTTGCTCTAAAACATCAGATGCTTACGCTGCCGGAGTCTAAACACCCCGAACAAGCGGGCGAAGTCTCACACCTAGACTATTGCTCTTACCATCGAGTAATAGGGCATCCTCTTGAAGATTGCTTCACTTTCAAGAATTGGGTCGAAGATCAGTATCAGCTTGGCAAGTTCGCTCTGTCCGACAACTGGAGGGTAACGCCACCACAAAAGCACGAGCCCAAGGCCGCGAAAGAAGAACCGGTTCCACATTGGGATTGGAAGCGAATTCGCACCTGTCATGTGATTACAATATTAAAACAAGAGCTCGAAGACATAGATGAGCTCCCTTGGTGCTTCGAAAACAGCAGCGACGAGATAATCTCAGGATTCCCACCAGCGCCAAAAGAACTGGAAGATGGGATCCATACCACCGCGGATAACCTCAAGAAAATTGAATTGGGAACGCTAGACGACCCGCGACCGACATTCATCAGCGAGCTGCTATCTGAAGAAAGGGTGACCGCGTTGAAAGACGTGCTCCTACAGTATAGAGATTGCTTTGCGTGGAACTATTCCGAAATGCCGGGACTAGATCCAGAAATCGCTGTGCATAAATTGGCAATATGCCCAAGCATCAAGCCAGTCAAACAGGCGCCGAGAAGAATGTGACTCGAGCTTGAAATGAGTATCAATGCTGAAGTCAAAAAGCCGATCGACTCTGGCTTCATCCAGGAAGTTCAATACCCTGAATGGATCGCCAACATCGTCCTGGTGATGAAGAAAAATGGGACAGTGCGCATATGCGTGGACTTCCGGGATCTCAATAAAGCTTGCCCGAAGGATGATTTCCCAGTGCCAGTCACCGAACTGATGATAGACAATACATCCACTCATGAGGTTTTCTCCTTCATGGATGGCTCATCAGGGTATAATCAGATAAATATGCATCCCGAAGACCAGAAGCACACCGCCTTCAGGACCCCTCTAGGTATATTCTGTTATAAAGTGATGCCCTTCGGTTTAAAGAATGCCGGTGCCACTTATCAAAGGGCCATGACAAAGATCTTTGATGACCTTATACACGAAATCGTCGAATGCTATATCGACGATCTCGTGGTTAAAAGCAAATCATACGAGGAACATCTCGAGCATCTGAAGACCGTATTTCAACGTCTTCGACAATACAATTTGAAAATGAACCCGCTCAAGTGTGCATTCGGAGTTTCCTCAGGCAAATTCCTGGGATTCATCATTCGACACCGAGGTATTGAAATAGATCCGTCAAAGATTAAAGCGATCATGGAAATGCCTCCGCCGAGAGCTCTCAAACAGCTGCGGTCTCTCCAAGGGAAACTCGCGTACATACGACGATTTATAGCCAACCTCTCAGGAAAGTGCCGTCTTTACAGTCACCTGATGAAGAAGGGAACCCCATTCGTCTGGGATCAAAAGTGCCAAAGCGCACTGGACGAGATCAAACAGTACCTGCAAAACCCTCCAGTGTTGGCTGCTCCGGTTAAGGGAAAGCCCCTCATTCTTTATACAACCGCCCTCGAAGGTTCCTTAGGCGCATTATGGGCACAAGAGAATGATCAAGGAAAAGAAAGAGCACTCTACTACTTAAGTCGAGTTTTACTGGGGGCAGAAAGCAACTACTCCCCCATCGAAAAACACTGCCTGGCGTTGATCTTCGCAATAACAAAGCTCAGCCACTACGCGTTGGCGCATGAGGTCCGTCTCATTTCAAAGGTGGACCCCCTTAAATACTTAATGTCAAAGGCCATATTGACGGGACGACTCGCTAAATGGGCCCTACTCTTGATGGAGTTTTCGATCACGTATCAACCTCTCAAAGCAGTGAAAGGCCAGGCCATCGCCGACTTCCTCGCTGAACATCCCATACCCGCCGATTCTCCTCTAAATTGCGATCTTCCAGACGAACATGCGTTTGATGCAATCGACGGTGGTGATACCCGATGGGAACTCTATTTTGATGGCGCATCTTCCATGAAGAAGCGCAAACAAAACACCCCTATAATCAAATCGGGGGTAGGCCTCATCTTTGTAACTCAACAAGGAGGGATAATGCGCTTCGCATTCTCCTTAACAGAGCCGAGGACAAACAATGAAGCTGAATATGAAGCCTTGATAGCAGGTCTTGAGATCGCCATCGACATGGGAATTGAAAACCTCCTCATATACGGGGATTCTCAACTGGTCGTTAGTCAAGTAAACGGTGATTACCAAACATGCAAACCAGAATTGGTGAAGTATGGTGAAAAGGTGCAACAGCTGTTGACCCAAATCTCCTCTTATACTTTAGAGAACATACCGCGCGCGGAAAACAGCAAAGTAGACGCATTGGCCAAACTTGCTAAAGAACTGGCTGACGAGAATCTCGATGACGTTAGAATCGTGGTACAAAGCCGTCGGGTGCTTGCCCCAGCAGAAATATCTCCGGAATCATCCGAAGAAAAATGAGCGAGCGAGCAGACGACCCTGCAAGTAAAAGACTGGGAAAATACCGAGGATTGGAGAGGAATCTTCATAGATTACTTCAAGTCCCACCGAATGCCTGAAGAAGCGTCCACAAGACATCAGCTCATGAAACGAGCCCTGTCTTTCACCTTCGCCAACGATACTCTGTACAAGAGATCGTTTGATTCTCTGTGGTTGAGATGCTTGGGACCTGACGAAGCAAAAAGGGTCGTCCAGGAAGTTCACGACGGACTCTGCGGTTCTCATCAAGCGGGCCCAAAGATGAAGTTGAAGATAAAACGGATGGGCTACTACTGGCCCACGATGATTCAAGACTGTCTCGAATATGCGAAGCAGTGTCACTCGTGTCAAATTCATGGGGATTTCATCCACCAGCATCCAAATCCATTACATCCAACGGTGGCTAGCTGGCCATTCGAAATGTGGAGGACTGATATAGTCGGCCCCATCGAACCAGCATCGTCTAGAGGGCATCGTTTCATCCTGGCGACGACTGACTACTTCTCTAAATGGGCAGAAGCAGTACCGTTAAGAGAGGTGAAGACGGAAAATATCCTCCACTTCTTCAAGACGCATGTCATATATCGATTTGGAACTCCGCGACGGATCATCTCCGATAACGGGCCAGCTTACAGAAGCCACAAGATCATTCGCTTCGCGCAACAGCATAATATAGACTGGAGATATTCCTCGGTTTATAATCCGCGAGCCAATGGACTAGCTGAAGCCTTCAACAAGACATTAACAAAAATCATAAAGAAAACGGTGTCCCGTAATAAGAAAGATTGGTACGAAAGACTGCAAGAAGCTCTATGGGCATATCGAACTACATTCAAGACGGTCACGAACACAACGCCGTACGCGTTGGTGTTCGGTACAGAAGCAGTACTCCCCCTCGAGATAGAGTTACCCCCTCTATGAGTGGCAGTCCACTACGAGCTGACGGACGAAGAAAATGCCCACCTTCGGCTTGAGGAGCTTGACGCCCTTGATGAAACCCGGCTCATAGCGCAGCAAAATCTGGAAGCTTATAAAGCAAAGATGATGCGCTCATATGAAAGATTGACCCGACCGAGGACATTCCGCCAAGGCGAACTCGTGCTAGTGGTCAAAAGGCCTATGATCCCCAATCGCGCCAAGCGGGGAAAATTCGAGCCAAACTATGAAGGCCCATACATCATAGATAAAGTTTACCAGGGTGGGGCCTATCTACTCATGGACATGCACGGTGAAAGGCCTTTCAGGCCGATAAACGGTCGCTTCCTAAAGAAATACTACGCTTAATGAGCCACAGCCTAGGTCAATGATAGATGACGACGACCATGTCCGCTCGCTATCTTCCTAAGCTCAAGTTTTATAAGCAGTAGCCAGCCTCTCAATGTCGGACCGAAATGTCCTTAAACTAATAGCAGACCGAAACATCTTAAAACTACTACCACAACATCTTTAGGCTGACAAGATATAAAAAAAATATAAAAATAAAAAGAATAAAAAAAAAACGGTATGTCCATAAGCAAAAAGGGCTTGGATGATAACCCGAAGGGCTCCGTGAGTAAAAACAGCTGGGCTACCGGCGAGTGTTTGTGAAAATTTGAAAGGGCGCGACCTCGTAAAAAAAATGTAAAAATAAAAAAATAATAAAAAAAAAGGGTATGTCCATAAGCAAAATGGACGCGGATGAAAACTCGAAAGGGCTCCGTGAGTAAAAATAGCAGGGCTACCGGCGAGTGTTTGTGAAAACCTGAAAGGGCGCAACCTCGTTAAAGGACACTTATAGGGTCCTCTCGACCTTATAAGGAGAAACCACCCGCATGAGATCCTTACGACTCACAAGGGAGCAACACACTTAGGGATCCCCACGATTCCTAAGGAGAAAATACACTTGCGAGATCCTCACGACTCGTAAGGAGAACTCTCTTATGGGACCCTCACGGCTTATAACATTTGAAAGTCTTAAGTTACAGAGACCTAAACCTGTGCTTAAGCAACCCCCACAACTTTCGATATTGCCCTACAAGTGGCTCAATACTGACCCTTGTATACAATCCACGGGCGCGAATAAACATTTCCCTAATCAAGTCTCATCCGAGACTGGGGATATGTTCGCATGATGAACAACCCTTATAAGTCCTCTCGACTTACAAGGAGAAAACCCTCTTGTAGGATCCTTACGACTTACAGAGGAACATACACTTAGGAATCCTCACGATTCTTAAGGAGAAAATACACCTACAAGATCCTCACGACTTGTAGGGAGAAATACCTTTGTGAGACCCTTACGGCTCATGAAGTTAAAAAAGCCTTAGACGACAGGATCCTAACCATGGTCGCTAAGCCACCTTTGTTCAACATCGACAGAGGCAGATGATGATTCGCTCCTGACAATATCCCAGTTGTAGCGATACTGATACCGAAATCGGTTTACAGCGAAAAGCCAATAGGCTGCACATGCATGCAAAATAGCCGAAATGATAGGGCAACTTGCAATAAAAAGCAGCAGGTAAAAATGTATGCATGCAAAATAGCCGAAATGATTGGGCAACTCGCAATAAAAAGCAGCGAGTAAAAATAAAATAAATAGCCGAAATGATTGGGCACCGCGAAAAACAGCCGAAATGATTGGGCAATTGCGACCTTTGCGATATAAAAGCTGAAATGATAGAGCATCGCGGAGATAAAAAAAATGAATGATAAAACTTTGGCCCTACAGTTAAGATCACATCGATCCCTGTATACAATCCAAGGGCGTAAACAAAGAGAGAACCATACTTTCCCAACAGGCTCCGCCAGAAGACGAAGCCAAATTTCGACGGTTCAGCCCAACTCCGAAGAAACCAGTGTCTTCAGCAAATTCCTCGACTCACGGATACAAACACTCCTTGACGAGAGCCTTCTGATCCGCGTCGACTCGCAGAGCCACCAGTGCCTCCGTGGGAAATCTTCGACTCGTTTCAAACCCCAAGGAAACAAATAATCCTTGGCGCTTGGGAAACAAATAATCCCTAGCAAATTCCTCAACTCACGGATACAAACACTCCTTGACGAGAGCCTCCTGATCCGCGTCGATTCGCAGAGCCACCAGTGCCTCCGTGGGAAATCCTCGACTCGTTTCAAACCCCAAGGAAACAAATAATCCTTGGCGCTTGGGAAACAAATAATCCCTAGCAAACTCCTCGACTCACGGATACAAACACTCCTTGACGAGAGCCTCCTGATCCGCGTCGACTCGCAGAGCCACCAGTGCCTCCGTGGGAAATCTTCGACTCGTTTCAAACCCCAAGGAAATAAATAATCCTTGGCGCTTGGGAAACAAATAATCCTTAGCAAACTCCTCGACTCACGGATACAAACACTCCTTGACGAGAGCCTCCTGATCCGCGTCGACTCGTAGAGCCACCAGTGCCTCCGTGGGAAATCCTCGACTCGTTTTAAACCCCAAGGAAACAAATAATCCTTGGCGCTTGGGAAACAAATAATCCCTAGCAAACTCCTCGACTCACGGATGCAAACACTCCTGACGAGAGCCTCCTGATCTGCGTCGACTCGCAGAGCCACCAGTGCCCCCGTGGGAAATCTTCGACTCGTTTCAAACCCCAAGGAAACAAATAATCCTTGGCGCTTGGGAAACAAATAATCCCTAGCAAATTCCTCGACTCACGGATACAAACACTCCTTGACGAGAGCCTTCTGATCCGCGTCAACTCGCAGAGCCACCAGTGCCTCCGTGGGAAATCTTCGACTCGTTTCAAACCCCAAGGAAACAAATAATCCTTGGCGCTTGGGAAACAAATAATCCCTAGCAAACTCATCGACTCACGGATACAAACACTCCTTGACGAGAGCCTTCTGATCCGCGTCGACTCGCAGAGCCACCAGTGCCTCTGTAGGAAATCCTCGACTCGTCTCAAACCCCAAGGAAACAAATAATCCTTGGCGCTTGGGAAACAAATAATCCCTAGCAAATTCCTCGACTCACGGATACAAACACTCCTTGACGAGAGCCTCCTGATCCGCTTCGACTCGCAGAGCCACCAGTGCCTCCGTGGGAAATCCTCGACTCGTTTCAAACCCTAAGGAAACAAATAATCCTTGGCGCTTGGGAAACAAATAATCCCTAGCAAACTCCTCGACTCACGGATACAAACACTCCTTGACGAGAGCCTCCTGATCCGCGTCGACTCGCAGAGCCACCAGTGCCTCCGTGAGAAATCCTTGACTCGTTTCAAACCCTAAGGAAACAAATAATCCCTAGCAAATTTCTCGACTCACGGATACAAACACTCCTTGACGAGAGCCTCCTGATCCGCGTCGACTCGCAGAGCCACCAGTGCCTCCGTGGGAAATCCTCGACTCGTTTCAAACCCCAAGGAAACAAATAATCCTTGGCGCTTGGGAAACAAATAATCCCTAGCAAACTCCTCGACTCACGGATACAAACACTCCTTGACGAAAGCCTCCTGATCCGCGTCGACTCGCAGAGCCACCAGTGCCTCCGTTGGAAATCTTCGACTCCCTTCAAACCCCAAGGAAACAAATAATCCTTGGCGCTTGGGAAACAAATAATCCCTAGCAAACTCCTCGACTCACGGATACAAACACTCCTTGACGAGAGCCTCCTGATCCGCGTCGACTCGCAGAGCCACCAGTGCCTCCGTGGGAAATCCTCGACTCGTTTCAAACCCCAAGGAAACAAATAATCCTTGGCGCTTAGGAAACAAATAATCCCTAGCAAACTCCTCGACTCACGGATACAAACACTCCTTGACGAGAGCCTCCTGATCCGCGTCGACTCGCAGAGCCACCAGTGCCCCCGTGGGAAATCTTCGACTCGTTTCAAACCCCAAGGAAACAAATAATCCTTGGCGCTTGGGAAACAAATAATCCCTAGCAAACTCCTCGACTCACGGATACAAACACTCCTTGACGAGAGCTTCCTGATTCGCGTCGGCTCGCAGAGAAACTAGTATCTCCGCGGAAAATTCCCGATTCGTCTCAACATGCAAATGAAGCCTCAGGCAGCAGGGACTAAAAAAAAAAAAACTTGCTTCCTGAACAATGGGACCCTGCAAGTCAATCCAGAATGGTCTCTTGCATACTATTCACGGGTCTCACTCTCCAAAGTCGAATTTCGACGAGGAGGGAAACAACCGCTTGTGGGTCCTCTCGACTCGTAAGAGGGAAAAATTCTCTTATAGGATCCTTACGACTTATAAGAGAAGACCACACTTAGGAATCCTCACGATTCCTAAGGAGAAAACCCATCTACGAGATCCTCTCGATCCGTAGGGAGAAAAGTCTCTATAAGACCCTCACGGCTTATAGAGTTGAAAAGTCTTAGGCAGCAGATCTGAATCTGCAGCCTAAGCCATCGCTATCTCTGGGCAAAAACTAAGATGCTTACTCTAGTATCTGTCAATTGTGTTTATTAAGATAGCATGCCGATGATAAGAGAAAGAAGAAAACTACAGAAAGAACATCCGATTTACATTTGATCAGGCGTTCGAGACGCATTCATTTATGCGTGGGCAGGAGACTCAGGACGAGAAATAAGACAAGCTGAAATAAAAAAAAGGAGGGTTTCCATTCATATTGCTAAAAATTCTTACAATCACAAGAGCAATGAATAAGAAACATTATTCAAATTATTACAGCGGTATAACCTCAGATCCGGGGCAACGGATTGAGGAATTCAAAAGTAAGGCCATCCAGAGTTCTTCTGGCCTTTCTAATTATTCTTATGCGCAGCCCTCGCGCTCTCTTCTGTGTCAAGATTCCTCGGCAAGGCCCCCCGGCCTTCGATAAACAGCCAACTATCGTCGTCTGCTGGAAGATTTGGTGTAGGATGTCAATGAGGCTGTCCCGCCGTTTCTTCGAGATCAGCCCCGTCAGGTACAACTGAATGCACCTTGTCCTCGGCATCATCCAGCGCAATTGAGCGGCAGGGCCTCGTGAAGACCCGGAAGTGCTCTCCATATTTCTCCCAGCACGACTTTCAAAAGAGCCGAACGACGGGGTAGCAGCCAACCACCACTTGCGTTCAGACGACCCATGACCTCTGCACATTGAGCGTCTGTAAAACTCCCTGGTTTTGTTGACGACCCTGTGCGCGGATATCGTCATAGGTGATGAACTCGTGCAAAACTGTATAGATGCACCGCCATTATGCCTGGAGGAAATACCACAAGAAGATTAGCGATAGAAGAAAAATAATATACAAGAGGGCTAAATTCCTAGAGAGCAAAGCTCTGTTCAGGGATTAAATCCCATGAACGAAAGCTAGTGAAACCCCAATGGGGATCTCTTTAGATCAGAAGATCTGTGAGAGCAAAGCTCTTTGATTGAGATTAATTTAAATTAATTTGATTTACATTAATTTTACCTAAAGTTTCTAACTTTGAAAATGAGCAAAGCTCTGCTAGTGAAACCCCAATTGGGGATCTCTTTAGATCAAAAGATCTATGAGAGCAAAGCCTCTGCTGGTTAAGATTAATTAAGATTAATTTAATCAAGAATCAATTTTACCTAAAGTTTTTTTAAAAACTTTGGAAAGGAGAGCAAAGCTCTGGAGTTCTTGAAGGCAAGAGCAAAACTCTAAAGTTTTTTGAAAATAAAAATCTGAAAGATGATAAGCATCTGTGGAGGACCAAAGGTTCCTATTTATAGGCATCAAGTGCCTCTTCGACTTCCGAAAGTTGTCACGGCGGTTGGAATTCCGCCACCGTTGCGCTCACGTTTTGGGGCCACGTAAGCGCAACGGTGGGGGGCATTTGTTTACCCCAATCAGAGCAAAGCTATGTTCAAATTTCGAGGCGGGAGATAAAGCAACGCTTCATCTTCCCCCAATCAGAGCAAAGCTCTGCTTTGAAAATTTAAAAAATTTAATAAATGAAGCAAACGCTTCAGATTATTTGCGCTGCGCAACACGCCATGTGTCAGGCGCAGATGCATCAGCGCAGCGCCCAAGCAGGCACACCCAATCATAGCAAAGCTCTATTTTAATGAAGCAACGCTTCAGCTGCGCAAGCACTGTCGCTGAGCGACACGTGTCAGCGCAGATGCGCTAGCACAGTTGCGCTGCGCTTTGCGCTGCGCGACACGTGTCAGCGCATTTGCGCTGCGCTGTGCGCTGCGCGACACGTGTCACGCGCTGGGGGGCATCTGCGCCAAACAGAATTAAATTTCTAAGAAATCTTTTCTGTTCTTGTTAAAACAAGAAGATTTTCTTCTGCAAAGCAGAAGCCCTTGGATCAAAGATCCAACGGTGGGGAAAATTCCCCAAATCACTCAGAGAAGGATCTCTTTAACAAATTTAACTAATTTATGGGCACTATTAAAAAAGGGACCCTAGGCCTCAATTCAAAGATAATAAACATTTCTTGAAAAAAGTCAAGAGCTTCAAACAGAGAGAACTCTGAGAAAACTTCAAGAAAGAGTAAAAAAAACCTTCACAAGAGAGAAGAAATCTCTTTTAAAATAAATCATTGATCTAAAAACCAGATCAATGTTTTTCACATAACAGTGCTTTGCACTTCTTTTTTGAACCACTGGTTCTTTTAAAAAAAAATAATAATAAGAAAACAACAAATAAAAAAAATAGTGCTTTGCACTTTTATGAACCTCTGGTTCTTGAAACAAAAAAAAGAAAAATTTATTTTCTTTGATCTAATTGGATCAAGAAATCAAATAGTGCTCTGCACTCCTGTTCTTGAATCTAAAAGATTCTTAGTGCTTTGCACTTCCAAACTGCGCTGTTGCGCTCATTGAGAGAGCGCCACGTGTCAGCTACAAAAACAACTTGCGCTATGCGCTCTTGAAATAGAGCTTTGCTCTCTGGAATTGGCGCAAACTCACCAGAGCGCGCCACGTGTCACCAGCGGCAACAGCGCAGCGCACTGCGCTATTGCGCTTTGCGCTCACCAGAGCGTGACCCGCGTCACCACCATATGAGTTTGCGCTCCATTACTTAGCGCAAAGCGCCTGACAAGCCACGTGGGGCACTGTCAGAGTATTTTAATGCTCTGCATTATTAAAGAAAAGGGACCAGAGCCCAATTAAAAGGCCTAACAGGCCCTAATAAAAAATGCTATACATTTTAAAAAGGGGGGCAAAAGCCCAAACAAAAAAATAGATGCTCTGCATCATTTAGAAAAGGGCAAAGGCCCGACCAAAACAAGAATAATGCAGTGCATTACTAAAAAGGGGTAAAGCCCTAGCACAGGCCAAAGACAAAAAATATTGAAACTGGACTTAGCCAAATTTTGGCCATAAGTCCTTAAATTAAATTGACTGAGCAAGATTGCTCTCTTAAATCAATTTACAACCGGTTTGAGGGTACATCTCCGAACTCCTCTGACACCTATCGTTGTAATCTTTCAACGACGTCAGAGAGGTGACGGGTCCCCGACGACTACACATCGATATAGACTGCGGGGTCGTTAAACTCGTGGACC